>CASCJZ010000117.1:0-22888 GCA_949152475.1 Terebella lapidaria
AAATGGGGCCGTTTCTGAGAGTTATTTTTTTAACCCCATGTTATAGCATAGGCGATCATCGTAGTTTATAATGGGCATATCGTAAATTTTAAGTTAATTTATTCAGCGAGTGTTTGTGGCTAATAGTTAGTCTAGGGACATAGTACATTGTGACATAAAATGGGGCCGTTTCTGAGAGTTATTTTTTTAACCCCATGTTATAGCATAGGCGATCATCGTAGTTTATAATGGGCATATCGTAAATTTTAAGTTAATTTATTCAGCGAGTGTTTGTGGCTAATAGTTAGTCTAGGGACATAGTACATTGTGACATAAAATGGGGCCGTTTCTGAGAGTTATTTTTTTAACCCCATGTTATAGCATAGGCGATCATCGTAGTTTATAATGGGCATATCGTAAATTTTAAGTTAATTTATTCAGCGAGTGTTTGTGGCTAATAGTTAGTCTAGGGACATAGTACATTGTGACATAAAATGGGGCCGTTTCTGAGAGTTATTTTTTTAACCCCATGTTATAGCATAGGCGATCATCGTAGTTTATAATGGGCATATCGTAAATTTTAAGTTAATTTATTCAGCGAGTGTTTGTGGCTAATAGTTAGTCTAGGGACATAGTACATTGTGACATAAAATGGGGCCGTTTCTGAGAGTTATTTTTTTAACCCCATGTTATAGCATAGGCGATCATCGTAGTTTATAATGGGCATATCGTAAATTTTAAGTTAATTTATTCAGCGAGTGTTTGTGGCTAATAGTTAGTCTAGGGACATAGTACATTGTGACATAAAATGGGGCCGTTTCTGAGAGTTATTTTTTTAACCCCATGTTATATCATAGGCGATCATCGTAGTTTATAATGGGCATATCGTAAATTTTAAGTTAATTTATTCAGCGAGTGTTTGTGGCTAATAGTTAGTCTAGGGACATAGTACATTGTGACATAAAATGGGGCCGTTTCTGAGAGTTATTTTTTTAACCCCATGTTATATCATAGGCGATCATCGTAGTTTATAATGGGCATATCGTAAATTTTAAGTTAATTTATTCAGCGAGTGTTTGTGGCTAATAGTTAGTCTAGGGACATAGTACATTGTGACATAAAATGGGGCCGTTTCTGAGAGTTATTTTTTTAACCCCATGTTATAGCATAGGCGATCATCGTAGTTTATAATGGGCATATCGTAAATTTTAAGTTAATTTATTCAGCGAGTGTTTGTGGCTAATAGTTAGTCTAGGGACATAGTACATTGTGACATAAAATGGGGCCGTTTCTGAGAGTTATTTTTTTAACCCCATGTTATAGCATAGGCGATCATCGTAGTTTATAATGGGCATATCGTAAATTTTAAGTTAATTTATTCAGCGAGTGTTTGTGGCTAATAGTTAGTCTAGGGACATAGTACATTGTGACATAAAATGGGGCCGTTTCTGAGAGTTATTTTTTTAACCCCATGTTATAGCATAGGCGATCATCGTAGTTTATAATGGGCATATCGTAAATTTTAAGTTAATTTATTCAGCGAGTGTTTGTGGCTAATAGTTAGTCTAGGGACATAGTACATTGTGACATAAAATGGGGCCGTTTCTGAGAGTTATTTTTTTAACCCCATGTTATAGCATAGGCGATCATCGTAGTTTATAATGGGCATATCGTAAATTTTAAGTTAATTTATTCAGCGAGTGTTTGTGGCTAATAGTTAGTCTAGGGACATAGTACATTGTGACATAAAATGGGGCCGTTTCTGAGAGTTATTTTTTTAACCCCATGTTATAGCATAGGCGATCATCGTAGTTTATAATGGGCATATCGTAAATTTTAAGTTAATTTATTCAGCGAGTGTTTGTGGCTAATAGTTAGTCTAGGGACATAGTACATTGTGACATAAAATGGGGCCGTTTCTGAGAGTTATTTTTTTAACCCCATGTTATAGCATAGGCGATCATCGTAGTTTATAATGGGCATATCGTAAATTTTAAGTTAATTTATTCAGCGAGTGTTTGTGGCTAATAGTTAGTCTAGGGACATAGTACATTGTGACATAAAATGGGGCCGTTTCTGAGAGTTATTTTTTTAACCCCATGTTATAGCATAGGCGATCATCGTAGTTTATAATGGGCATATCGTAAATTTTAAGTTAATTTATTCAGCGAGTGTTTGTGGCTAATAGTTAGTCTAGGGACATAGTACATTGTGACATAAAATGGGGCCGTTTCTGAGAGTTATTTTTTTAACCCCATGTTATAGCATAGGCGATCATCGTAGTTTATAATGGGCATATCGTAAATTTTAAGTTAATTTATTCAGCGAGTGTTTGTGGCTAATAGTTAGTCTAGGGACATAGTACATTGTGACATAAAATGGGGCCGTTTCTGAGAGTTATTTTTTTAACCCCATGTTATAGCATAGGCGATCATCGTAGTTTATAATGGGCATATCGTAAATTTTAAGTTAATTTATTCAGCGAGTGTTTGTGGCTAATAGTTAGTCTAGGGACATAGTACATTGTGACATAAAATGGGGCCGTTTCTGAGAGTTATTTTTTTAACCCCATGTTATAGCATAGGCGATCATCGTAGTTTATAATGGGCATATCGTAAATTTTAAGTTAATTTATTCAGCGAGTGTTTGTGGCTAATAGTTAGTCTAGGGACATAGTACATTGTGACATAAAATGGGGCCGTTTCTGAGAGTTATTTTTTTAACCCCATGTTATAGCATAGGCGATCATCGTAGTTTATAATGGGCATATCGTAAATTTTAAGTTAATTTATTCAGCGAGTGTTTGTGGCTAATAGTTAGTCTAGGGACATAGTACATTGTGACATAAAATGGGGCCGTTTCTGAGAGTTATTTTTTTAACCCCATGTTATAGCATAGGCGATCATCGTAGTTTATAATGGGCATATCGTAAATTTTAAGTTAATTTATTCAGCGAGTGTTTGTGGCTAATAGTTAGTCTAGGGACATAGTACATTGTGACATAAAATGGGGCCGTTTCTGAGAGTTATTTTTTAACCCCATGTTATAGCATAGGCGATCATCGTAGTTTATAATGGGCATATCGTAAATTTTAAGTTAATTTATTCAGCGAGTGTTTGTGGCTAATAGTTAGACTAGGGACATAGTACATTGTGACATAAAATGGGGCCGTTTCTGAGAGTTATTTTTTTAACCCCATGTTATAGCATAGGCGATCATCGTAGTTTATAATGGGCATATCGTAAATTTTAAGTTAATTTATTCAGCGAGTGTTTGTGGCTAATAGTTAGTCTAGGGACATAGTACATTGTGACATAAAATGGGGCCGTTTCTGAGAGTTATTTTTTTAACCCCATGTTATAGCATAGGCGATCATCGTAGTTTATAATGGGCATATCGTAAATTTTAAGTTAATTTATTCAGCGAGTGTTTGTGGCTAATAGTTAGTCTAGGGACATAGTACATTGTGACATAAAATGGGGCCGTTTCTGAGAGTTATTTTTTTAACCCCATGTTATAGCATAGGCGATCATCGTAGTTTATAATGGGCATATCGTAAATTTTAAGTTAATTTATTCAGCGAGTGTTTGTGGCTAATAGTTAGTCTAGGGACATAGTACATTGTGACATAAAATGGGGCCGTTTCTGAGAGTTATTTTTTTAACCCCATGTTATAGCATAGGCGATCATCGTAGTTTATAATGGGCATATCGTAAATTTTAAGTTAATTTATTCAGCGAGTGTTTGTGGCTAATAGTTAGTCTAGGGACATAGTACATTGTGACATAAAATGGGGCCGTTTCTGAGAGTTATTTTTTTAACCCCATGTTATAGCATAGGCGATCATCGTAGTTTATAATGGGCATATCGTAAATTTTAAGTTAATTTATTCAGCGAGTGTTTGTGGCTAATAGTTAGTCTAGGGACATAGTACATTGTGACATAAAATGGGGCCGTTTCTGAGAGTTATTTTTTTAACCCCATGTTATAGCATAGGCGATCATCGTAGTTTATAATGGGCATATCGTAAATTTTAAGTTAATTTATTCAGCGAGTGTTTGTGGCTAATAGTTAGTCTAGGGACATAGTACATTGTGACATAAAATGGGGCCGTTTCTGAGAGTTATTTTTTTAACCCCATGTTATAGCATAGGCGATCATCGTAGTTTATAATGGGCATATCGTAAATTTTAAGTTAATTTATTCAGCGAGTGTTTGTGGCTAATAGTTAGTCTAGGGACATAGTACATTGTGACATAAAATGGGGCCGTTTCTGAGAGTTATTTTTTTAACCCCATGTTATAGCATAGGCGATCATCGTAGTTTATAATGGGCATATCGTAAATTTTAAGTTAATTTATTCAGCGAGTGTTTGTGGCTAATAGTTAGTCTAGGGACATAGTACATTGTGACATAAAATGGGGCCGTTTCTGAGAGTTATTTTTTTAACCCCATGTTATAGCATAGGCGATCATCGTAGTTTATAATGGGCATATCGTAAATTTTAAGGTAATTTATTCAGCGAGTGTTTGTGGCTAATAGTTAGTCTAGGGACATAGTACATTGTGACATAAAATGGGGCCGTTTCTGAGAGTTATTTTTTTAACCCCATGTTATAGCATAGGCGATCATCGTAGTTTATAATGGGCATATCGTAAATTTTAAGTTAATTTATTCAGCGAGTGTTTGTGGCTAATAGTTAGTCTAGGGACATAGTACATTGTGACATAAAATGGGGCCGTTTCTGAGAGTTATTTTTTTAACCCCATGTTATAGCATAGGCGATCATCGTAGTTTATAATGGGCATATCGTAAATTTTAAGTTAATTTATTCAGCGAGTGTTTGTGGCTAATAGTTAGTCTAGGGACATAGTACATTGTGACATAAAATGGGGTCGTTTCTGAGAGTTATTTTTTTAACCCCATGTTATAGCATAGGCGATCATCGTAGTTTATAATGGGCATATCGTAAATTTTAAGTTAATTTATTCAGCGAGTGTTTGTGGCTAATAGTTAGTCTAGGGACATAGTACATTGTGACATAAAATGGGGCCGTTTCTGAGAGTTATTTTTTTAACCCCATGTTATAGCATAGGCGATCATCGTAGCTTATAATGGGCATATCGTAAATTTTAAGTTAATTTATTCAGCGAGTGTTTGTGGCTAATAGTTAGTCTAGGGACATAGTACATTGTGACATAAAATGGGGCCGTTTCTGAGAGTTATTTTTTAACCCCATGTTATAGCATAGGCGATCATCGTAGTTTATAATGGGCATATCGTAAATTTTAAGTTAATTTATTCAGCGAGTGTTTGTGGCTAAAAGTTAGTCTAGGGACATAGTACATTGTGACATAAAATGGGGCCGTTTCTGAGAGTTATTTTTTTAACCCCATGTTATAGCATAGGCGATCATCGTAGTTTATAATGGGCATATCGTAAATTTTAAGTTAATTTATTCAGCGAGTGTTTGTGGCTAATAGTTAGTCTAGGGACATAGTACATTGTGACATAAAATGGGGCCGTTTCTGAGAGTTATTTTTTTAACCCCATGTTATAGCATAGGCGATCATCGTAGTTTATAATGGGCATATCGTAAATTTTAAGTTAATTTATTCAGCGAGTGTTTGTGGCTAATAGTAGTCAGGCAGTCTGACCATTATAGGTTGACTTGGCTGATATAGTTTTTTTCTCACATGAATATGGGGCAGGAGATACTCCATGAAAATAAAATGGCGGGTAAATTGAATTTACCCTTGGGGCTTTTTCAAAATTCAAGATGGCCGCCAAGATGGCCGCCGACATCTGACGAACTTAAAAATATCTGTAGATGATCAACCGCTTCACCGATTTTGATGATTATTCAATCATTTTATAGGTTTAGATGGATGCCCAATTGAATGGACATACTTATGAAGCATTCAGATGTCAAGTACAAGGTCTTTTATATTGATCTTGTGTATTTTAAAACTCAAAAACACTCCCTTTTGGGGGTAATTTCGATGACAGATAGTCTGATAGATGACAGATTGTCTGATAGACAACGATGAATTTTAGGCTGAATGTTGAAATCGCTGATGAAGATAGTTATTTATTTTGTAAGCACGGCAGGAGAGCTACATAATCCTAAACTTGCGGGTAAACTGTTTTTTTATCGAAAATCGAGATGGCCGCCACGATGGCGACCGGCATCTGATGAAAAATAGATCTCCGTGTCCATAGATCTCTGATCAACCGCTTCACCGCTTTTGATGATTTATGAGTTATTTCACAGGTCAAGAAATGCGCAATGCAATTGGCATACTTATGAAGCATTCCGATGTCAAGATTAATGTCTTTTATCTTGATCATGAATATTTTTTACCCAAAAACACCGCAAAAAAACACTCACATTTGGGGAGTAATTTTGACAATAGTCTACTAGCCAACTATAATTTTTAGGCTGAACCTTGCTTAACTGATATAATTTTTCTGATGAATCTTCGGTAGGAGGTACCCCCATAAACTTAAACTGTCGAGTGATTTGAATTTTGAATTTTTTTCAAAATTCAAGATGTTTGCCGAAATGGCGTCCGGCATCTGATGAACGTAGAAATGGCTCTACAAATCAACTGCTTCATCGATTTTGACATTTCTTGTCATTTTATAGAGATGCCCAATTTAATGGAATAATTATGAAGCCTTAAGATGTCGAGGTCAATGTCTTTTATCTTGACCATGTGTCTTTTCGAAATACTCACTTATCGGGGGTAAGTTCGATGATATCATCAGTGTTTCGTTCAGCTGCCTACTAGTAGATGCTATGACATTATCATGATAATGCATTATTGGTTCTCGTAGAGGCCAGTGAAGAAACAAAATAATAATAATAATAATAATAATAATAATTTACAGGCGATTTATTACAAAAAATTGCAATAAAGAAGTGTATAAGTAGCAAAAGTATACAGTGATTCCCAATCTAAATTTGTAAAAGCAGGAGTTCAAGAATTTGTTCATTCAAATATCCATTCAAATGTTCAAGCGATGTCAACGACTGCAATTGTCTTGTTCCTGCAGCTGTCGCCGCCCTTACATACACAAAACAGTGTGCAGCTGACCCCTTGGGCCTTGCACCCACATCTAACTGTTGCACATGGAGTACTGCTGCCACACCCGCACTTCAAAACCTTTAGTAGCTCCCTTGGCGCCATTGGTGTGTCAGGGGGAACCACTGTCGGAATCAACTTAGTGCTGTCTTCAGGATGAGTCCAACCATGGACGAGTGGGTTCAGAGACAGTGGGTTCGGTTCTAGAGCACTGCGCCACACTGTCAGCTGCAAATGAGCACGAAGGACATTTTCTCGAAATGCTTCAGCAGTTGGTAGGAGTGAACATAGTTTTGGCGGTTCGAGAGCATTCCTCCTCATCTTCGCCTTCCAAGACTCGACTCTGGCCTCCGTCATAGTTTCAGCAGGCACGTTGTAGCATGCGAGAATGAACCGAGCAGCCTCTGCAATCATCTGAGAATAAGATGTCACAGGCAGCGACATGTCTCCCAACAAGGCCAAAGAGAATCCACCTGCAAATGTAAATGATAATTAAAGTTGCATTATCATCAGGCACATGTATATTATGTGACTTTTATTGCACCACATGGTATTCACTATACCTGTTCGGAGAATCTTCAGATTCTTTCCTTTGCCTATTCCGAAATACGATGCAACCGTGTCGCACCCACTGATGGCATGTGCTGCAAGCAGATCAGGGATGGTGGTAATGTTGTTTAGAACAGTTGCATCTATATCAATGACACCATGCCGGCGTAGAGGGGACTCCATATAGATAGGTCCATTGCCGAGTGAACCAGCATGTTTGAAGTGTACCAGTAGCACGAAAACATCAGTGTCATCTGCGACAATCACACGTGCAGCGTTGTTGTTCACCACACGACACCCAACCTTTTGCAAACACAATTTGAGCAAAATTCAGCGGAATCATACAATTGAGAATAATGACATACACGTGAGTAACAGCTTTGTCTGGTCAGTTCTGACTTACCTGTTGTATGATAATGGTGTCGGCTTCTTCCTGAGTCGTCTCAAGATCTCCTCGTCTGATTACAACACCATCAGTCAACTCATATGGAACAGCTTCTGCACCAGTTATAAACAGTGAATGGTTCACTCTATCGTCTTTGTGGACGAAGACTGAATCTTGTTTGAGCTGATGGAGAAAATGAGCTTTGCCGCAGGCAGACGTGAAGTTAGTTTCATCTTGAAGACCTTGGTCGCGCCTTTGTCTCGTGCAGATCGAGTCATCTCCTTGGTGCTGCCACTGACGTATCGGTCGAATATGAGGAAAACATCTGCTGTCTCCTGATAACGACGAATGTGAGCTCGGAAGGCATCGACATAGTCCTGGACGACAGCACTGTTGGAGCTGGGCCACGATACTACCCACAGAATGGCACATCCATCGAGAAAGTAAGAGTCTTTTGCAACACCTTGGTGTGACCCCTCAACCGCGAGTTCACTCTTCAGTTGAGACTTCTGTGTTGATCTCATATGTCCGTGGTCATCAAACATCGAGGTAGCAACTGGTGCTAGTTCTGTAGACATCATTGACTCTATCGACGGGGAACCATCCCGCTGGCTTGCATGCAGAGCGAGAGCTCGTGCATAGAAAACACCTGTGTCTGTTATCTTCTTGCCACCAACTTCAATTGACTTGCGATTTGCAGACATAGGCACAACAACGCGCTTCAGGGGTTTGTAGAATATGCCTGGCCACCCTGCCTCGAACTCCTCCTGTTGTTTTTTCCCCAATTCGACGGCGTTGTCCACATTGACGTCCTTGTTCTGAATGATCTCACCTGTCACTATGTTGATGAGTTTCAGTGGAGGGTGTTCGTCTGGACTCAATGGATTGATGCAGATGGCGAGTTTTTGTCGAAGATTCAATCGATCTATTCTGTCAGACATAATACTTGCTCTGGTCTCCTCCTTGTGTTTATTTTGAGACTCGTCCTTGGTTTCTCGCATCTCCTCCAGGCCTGGAAATGTTGAGTAGTAACACATGCACTGAGCAGAAACGGATAAAGTTCATGGACATAGTCAGCTTATTGTGTGAAGTGACCACAGCAGTTTGTTTTAAACATATGTTGAAACTCACTTGATGTCATTGAGATGCAATCGTGATAGGAGTAAGCAAATGTCCGGACTGTGTCTGGCTGGTTCGTGGACCCGATGATGCCCTCTGGTCCATGCCCCTTCTTCATCCATGTCGTCTCTATTCCCATGTCAGACCTACGGGGTAGGGAGCATATACATTTGGATAATATTGTGAAATATCTTCAGAACAGGTACATGAAGCTCGTGACAATAATTTCATATTGTGCCTTTCTTATCAAAGAAATACTCACCATATCCCATTCCAGATGCCAGCTCTCAGATGAATGGTGTGTTCCCCTTTCTCGAAGCGTTCTCGTACCTCTTCAGGGAGAAGTTCCATCTGATGCAAATAATGGACTCCATACCGTGCATAATTTATGTGACCGGCACTGAAGAAATATGGGAGTGCATCTTCTACAGCCTTCAAGTGAAGAGGGAAGTCGCTCTCACGCTCTGCTCGCACAAACTTCATCATAATCAAAGTGGGGCGAATGATGGTGTTGATCCACAGTTTTGATGTGCGGCTGTTCTCTGCTAGGTGCTCCAGATGTGCTTCAAGGGCGTGCATTGACTGTATGTCATCTCTTTGGAGCGTTTCATGTAGTAGTTCCTCCGTCAACATCCTCAGAGCCCGGAGATTTTGAGGGAACTTTTTGCCTGACAGCATCTTGGCCACTCCAGAAAATGCCGATTCTAACACCTCCATCAAGCCACTGTCAGCTGCATTCACTCCCACAGTTCCAATGAAGCTCATCAGAAAGTGCATGCCCCCGAGGCGTGGTATGAATGCCGTGAATTGATCTGGGTCATTCCAAATTATCTGACATGTGATCTTGTACAGTTGCTGATCAGTTGTATATACCACCCGGTATTGACCTCTGGCATTTGTGAGTCTCTTCGCTTTCATCATCGATGTGAGAATGGTTGATGGATCAGATGGTTTGGCATACAGGAGAGGGAGGTAGTTGATGCGAGTCCTGGGCATAGGAGTTATACCCTGCTCACGACTGACGCGAGTGTTGAATCCATTGTATTCAGGAGTCCCGTTATCATCTGTGGCAATGGCCTGAAACAATTGAGATATGCTTTCCCTAATTGTCTATAGTCTATGTATATTCCATATATCATTTTGGAATATGGCAATGTTAACCACTCAAACTTTTGCACTGTTTTTTGTTTTTAATTTGCACCGTCGATATTGAATGTACTCTGGTACGAAATTCCGCATGCAATTCAGCATGGATATCTTCCATTCTTCAGTAACTTGACGTAATATATCTTACCTGGAGAAATTCGAAGTCCATATCTCCAGCCCGGTCATAGGATGCTTTCTGCTTTCTGTAGAAATGTGCAGGCAGATGTGCTTCCGGAAATGATGGCGGCAAAGGGTTCCCTTCACCACTGTATGACATCATTTCATCATCGAGCTCGTCAAAATGGACTGGCTGGGTCATTTCTGCTTTTGAGATGCGAGGAAACGAATCATTTTCTACTGTATCTGGTGTCTCTGGAAAGCATTCTATCATCGCAAGTGCATGTGTTGATACCTTTCCATTTGGGCTTGACATGTCAGCATCAAAGTTGTCTGCGATGTGCTGAATGAGTCCATCAACAGTGATAGGGGCTCTCTCTTCCTTCCTCATCTTTGAGTACATAGCAACAGCTGATGACTTCTTGTACCTCCGAACTTCGTCATATGAGCATGTCACGTTGTAATCAAACAGGTGGGTGATAACCTTCTTGCGATGAAGTAGCACACCAAGAGCTATCTGTAAAGGAGTTGTCTGACTCCGCAGAACACTTGTCACCATGTTACATATAAGAAGGGATGTTAGGGAGTCCATGTCAAGTGAAGGTGAGAGTTTCTGGAGGAGTGACATCAGTGTACTTGAAGCAGATTCAGCAGCTAAAGACTTTGAGATTTTTCTTGGATACCTTTGATTATCAAATTCCATGGAATGCACCTCAGCCTTGATAGCTTTCGCAATCACATCGAGTGCAGTGTCGATATCATCATTTTCGTCATCTCGTGTCACTTTCAAGGTTGCCTTGGCATTATCCTTGAACAGGACGATCTTGCGGTATCCAGGAGCCGAAAGAATGACTAGATCTTTGATGTTTTCAGACAGCAACTTTAACAAATCAACACGCTTGATGGACCTGCCAACGATCTCGGAGTACCTTACTTGCAAACCCACTGAATCCCAAATTTTAGAACGATCAGCTTGCATTTCTGTGATGAGCAGATTCAACCCAGCAGGAAGTTCTATTTCGTCATTGTTGACATCAGTTGAGAATTTGTTATCGCCTGGAGCAGACCTATAACTGAAAAATCTGCTTAGACAGTCCTTGTGGTATCTTGCCTCTGATGCATGCAAATCGCTCAGAGACCCCGAGATGCGCAACCTCACAATATCTGCCCACTGATCTCCTCTGTCTTCGCACTGTTTTAGGATTCTGTCCCTGGTTGTGATTGGGTTCCCCTTCTCGTCCACTTCATTTGTGACTACCTCTCTCACAAGGTAAGCTGCTTTCCATCGGTCTGGATGTCGGTAATCCTTCTGGATAACACAATACTCTCCGCAGTATATACAATGCTCTTCAAATGAGAATGTAGGAATGTCTGAGCGTTTCATACGCTTAGAAGGTCGATCTTCACAAAATGACTTGGAACTGGAAGGCACACATAGCAGATAAGTTGACACACATTGCTTATGGTAATGCACTTGGGTGTGTTCATCCTTTTCGAGTTGGTCCTGCAGACAAACATGCAGTGAATCACCATATTGAATGCTTGCTTCAATGATTCTGTGCAGCCTGGAACCATCCGGTTGGCTTCGTGAAAGTTGCTGATTAACAGGACATTTGCAAAGCACGGATTTGAAGACACACTCTTCCGCCATTGTGCTGTATGGTCTATTAACTACATGATGAAACTAGTCCACTGTCTGTTATTTCCATATCCACAAACTACTGTGAAATTGCTGCTTCATTAGGCAATGTGTATCCCATGTGTGAGCATCAATCAAAGATATGCCATACCAAAAGTGACTTCAATTCACTCTAGCCATGAACTGTAATGTTTGACGTTTTTCCGTAGTGACGGACTGTTCCCATTCGGCAAACGACGTAATTATGACAGACACTCATTCATACATATGCCATCGATAGTTAAAGGGCCACTGTATGGGATTCGGCTTTTAGGGGATTTCCAATATTTTTCTCCCGACGCTTCTATTTATAGAACAAAACGTCAGATGACGTTTTTGGCCTAGGATCTCTGCCGAGCCGACCTGGGCTGATCTGAGCATTGGCTCGGTACAGATCATGGGTCAAAAACGTAATCTGACCTTTTGTTCTATAAATAGAAGCGTCGGGAGAAAAATCTTGGAAATCCCCTAAAAGCTGAATCCCATACAGTGGCCCTTTAATCCATAGTCACACCGCTAGGGTGAACTGACCTAATTTTTGGGGCCCTGAGGATATCTTGGTATGGAATATCTTTGATTTTCAGCTTAATGTGAAATATCGGGGATCATCTCATCTGACACTATGAGACTGTCAAGCATAATTTAGTGGTTTGGCCCAGATGAGGATTCATGCTGAGATTAATTTATCTGGTACTCACACGTATATCATATGCCTATATTTTAGACCTGTGAAGAACACTTTGAATGCATTATCCTAAAATTATGTACAATTGTGGTGTCTTGGGGTCGTAAATATATATGATCAAGATAAAAAAACATTGATCTTGACGTTTGAAGCCTTCGTGAGTATGTCCATTCAATTGGGCATCCACATAAACCTGTAAAATGACTCAAAAATCATCAAAAGCGGTGAAGCGGTTGATCATCTATGGACATTTCTAATTTCATCAGATGGCGGCTGCCATCTTGGCGACCATCTTTAATTTCGAAAAAAAACACAAGGTAAACTCAATTTAACAGCCAGTTAATGATTATGTAGCCTCTCATGCTTCATTTCCAAAAGAAAAAAAATCTGTATCAGCCAATTAAATATTCAGCCTAAAATTCATCATCGTCTATCAGAATGTCATCGGAAGTTTACGACCCCAAAGTGAGTGATTATTTGGTGTTTTTTGGTTGAAAATACACATGATCAAGATAAAAGACAGGGAACTTTACACCTGGAGGCTTAATAAGTATGTCCATTCAATTGGTCACCCATCTAAACCTGTAAAATGACTAAAGATTCATAAAAATCGGTGAAGCGGTTGATCACCTACAGACATTTTTAAGTT
Organism: Terebella lapidaria; assembly: GCA_949152475.1. Taxonomy (NCBI): domain Eukaryota; kingdom Metazoa; phylum Annelida; class Polychaeta; order Terebellida; family Terebellidae; genus Terebella; species Terebella lapidaria. The sequence continues at coordinate 13,396 of CASCJZ010000117.1, forward strand.
CGTCAGTTGTCGGCGGCCATCTTGGCGGCCATGTTGAATTTTGAAAAAGCCCCAAGGGTAAATTAATTTTACCCGCCATTTTATTTTCAAGGACCGTCTCCTACTTCAAATTCAAATCAGAAAAAAACTATATCAGCCAAGTCAACGTTCAGTCTAAAAATCATCTTTGGCTACCAGACTATAGTTAGTCTAGGGACATAGTACATTGTGACATAAAATGGGGCCGTTTCTGAGAGTTATTTTTTTAACCCCATGTTATAGCATAGGCGATCATCGTAGTTTATAATGGGCATATCGTAAATTTTAAGTTAATTTATTCAGCGAGTGTTTGTGGCTAATAGTTAGTCTAGGGACATAGTACATTGTGACATAAAATGGGGCCGTTTCTGAGAGTTATTTTTTTAACCCCATGTTATAGCATAGGCGATCATCGTAGTTTATAATGGGCATATCGTAAATTTTAAGTTAATTTATTCAGCGAGTGTTTGTGGCTAATAGTTAGTCTAGGGACATAGTACATTGTGACATAAAATGGGGCCGTTTCTGAGAGTTATTTTTTTAACCCCATGTTATAGCATAGGCGATCATCGTAGTTTATAATGGGCATATCGTAAATTTTAAGTTAATTTATTCAGCGAGTGTTTGTGGCTAATAGTTAGTCTAGGGACATAGTACATTGTGACATAAAATGGGGCCGTTTCTGAGAGTTATTTTTTTAACCCCATGTTATAGCATAGGCGATCATCGTAGTTTATAATGGGCATATCGTAAATTTTAAGTTAATTTATTCAGCGAGTGTTTGTGGCTAATAGTTAGTCTAGGGACATAGTACATTGTGACATAAAATGGGGCCGTTTCTGAGAGTTATTTTTTTAACCCCATGTTATAGCATAGGCGATCATCGTAGTTTATAATGGGCATATCGTAAATTTTAAGTTAATTTATTCAGCGAGTGTTTGTGGCTAATAGTTAGTCTAGGGACATAGTACATTGTGACATAAAATGGGGCCGTTTCTGAGAGTTATTTTTTTAACCCCATGTTATAGCATAGGCGATCATCGTAGTTTATAATGGGCATATCGTAAATTTTAAGTTAATTTATTCAGCGAGTGTTTGTGGCTAATAGTTAGTCTAGGGACATAGTACATTGTGACATAAAATGGGGCCGTTTCTGAGAGTTATTTTTTAACCCCATGTTATAGCATAGGCGATCATCGTAGTTTATAATGGGCATATCGTAAATTTTAAGTTAATTTATTCAGCGAGTGTTTGTGGCTAATAGTTAGTCTAGGGACATAGTACATTGTGACATAAAATGGGGCCGTTTCTGAGAGTTATTTTTTTAACCCCATGTTATAGCATAGGCGATCATCGTAGTTTATAATGGGCATATCGTAAATTTTAAGTTAATTTATTCAGCGAGTGTTTGTGGCTAATAGTTAGTCTAGGGACATAGTACATTGTGACATAAAATGGGGCCGTTTCTGAGAGTTATTTTTTTAACCCCATGTTATAGCATAGGCGATCATCGTAGTTTATAATGGGCATATCGTAAATTTTAAGTTAATTTATTCAGCGAGTGTTTGTGGCTAATAGTTAGTCTAGGGACATAGTACATTGTGACATAAAATGGGGCCGTTTCTGAGAGTTATTTTTTTAACCCCATGTTATAGCATAGGCGATCATCGTAGTTTATAATGGGCATATCGTAAATTTTAAGTTAATTTATTCAGCGAGTGTTTGTGGCTAATAGTTAGTCTAGGGACATAGTACATTGTGACATAAAATGGGGCCGTTTCTGAGAGTTATTTTTTTAACCCCATGTTATAGCATAGGCGATCATCGTAGTTTATAATGGGCATATCGTAAATTTTAAGTTAATTTATTCAGCGAGTGTTTGTGGCTAATAGTTAGTCTAGGGACATAGTACATTGTGACATAAAATGGGGCCGTTTCTGAGAGTTATTTTTTTAACCCCATGTTATAGCATAGGCGATCATCGTAGTTTATAATGGGCATATCGTAAATTTTAAGTTAATTTATTCAGCGAGTGTTTGTGGCTAATAGTTAGTCTAGGGACATAGTACATTGTGACATAAAATGGGGCCGTTTCTGAGAGTTATTTTTTTAACCCCATGTTATAGCATAGGCGATCATCGTAGTTTATAATGGGCATATCGTAAATTTTAAGTTAATTTATTCAGCGAGTGTTTGTGGCTAATAGTTAGTCTAGGGACATAGTACATTGTGACATAAAATGGGGCCGTTTCTGAGAGTTATTTTTTTAACCCCATGTTATAGCATAGGCGATCATCGTAGTTTATAATGGGCATATCGTAAATTTTAAGTTAATTTATTCAGCGAGTGTTTGTGGCTAATAGTTAGTCTAGGGACATAGTACATTGTGACATAAAATGGGGCCGTTTCTGAGAGTTATTTTTTTAACCCCATGTTATAGCATAGGCGATCATCGTAGTTTATAATGGGCATATCGTAAATTTTAAGTTAATTTATTCAGCGAGTGTTTGTGGCTAATAGTTAGTCTAGGGACATAGTACATTGTGACATAAAATGGGGCCGTTTCTGAGAGTTATTTTTTTAACCCCATGTTATAGCATAGGCGATCATCGTAGTTTATAATGGGCATATCGTAAATTTTAAGTTAATTTATTCAGCGAGTGTTTGTGGCTAATAGTTAGTCTAGGGACATAGTACATTGTGACATAAAATGGGGCCGTTTCTGAGAGTTATTTTTTTAACCCCATGTTATAGCATAGGCGATCATCGTAGTTTATAATGGGCATATCGTAAATTTTAAGTTAATTTATTCAGCGAGTGTTTGTGGCTAATAGTTAGTCTAGGGACATAGTACATTGTGACATAAAATGGGGCCGTTTCTGAGAGTTATTTTTTTAACCCCATGTTATAGCATAGGCGATCATCGTAGTTTATAATGGGCATATCGTAAATTTTAAGTTAATTTATTCAGCGAGTGTTTGTGGCTAATAGTTAGTCTAGGGACATAGTACATTGTGACATAAAATGGGGCCGTTTCTGAGAGTTATTTTTTTAACCCCATGTTATAGCATAGGCGATCATCGTAGTTTATAATGGGCATATCGTAAATTTTAAGTTAATTTATTCAGCGAGTGTTTGTGGCTAATAGTTAGTCTAGGGACATAGTACATTGTGACATAAAATGGGGCCGTTTCTGAGAGTTATTTTTTTAACCCCATGTTATAGCATAGGCGATCATCGTAGTTTATAATGGGCATATCGTAAATTTTAAGTTAATTTATTCAGCGAGTGTTTGTGGCTAATAGTTAGTCTAGGGACATAGTACATTGTGACATAAAATGGGGCCGTTTCTGAGAGTTATTTTTTTAACCCCATGTTATAGCATAGGCGATCATCGTAGTTTATAATGGGCATATCGTAAATTTTAAGTTAATTTATTCAGCGAGTGTTTGTGGCTAATAGTTAGTCTAGGGACATAGTACATTGTGACATAAAATGGGGCCGTTTCTGAGAGTTATTTTTTTAACCCCATGTTATAGCATAGGCGATCATCGTAGTTTATAATGGGCATATCGTATATTTTAAGTTAATTTATTCAGCGAGTGTTTGTGGCTAATAGTTAGTCTAGGGACATAGTACATTGTGACATAAAATGGGGCCGTTTCTGAGAGTTATTTTTTTAACCCCATGTTATAGCATAGGCGATCATCGTAGTTTATAATGGGCATATCGTAAATTTTAAGTTAATTTATTCAGCGAGTGTTTGTGGCTAATAGTTAGTCTAGGGACATAGTACATTGTGACATAAAATGGGGCCGTTTCTGAGAGTTATTTTTTTAACCCCATGTTATAGCATAGGCGATCATCGTAGTTTATAATGGGCATATCGTAAATTTTAAGTTAATTTATTCAGCGAGTGTTTGTGGCTAATAGTTAGTCTAGGGACATAGTACATTGTGACATAAAATGGGGCCGTTTCTGAGAGTTATTTTTTTAACCCCATGTTATAGCATAGGCGATCATCGTAGTTTATAATGGGCATATCGTAAATTTTAAGTTAATTTATTCAGCGAGTGTTTGTGGCTAATAGTTAGTCTAGGGACATAGTACATTGTGACATAAAATGGGGCCGTTTCTGAGAGTTATTTTTTTAACCCCATGTTATAGCATAGGCGATCATCGTAGTTTATAATGGGCATATCGTAAATTTTAAGTTAATTTATTCAGCGAGTGTTTGTGGCTAATAGTTAGTCTAGGGACATAGTACATTGTGACATAAAATGGGGCCGTTTCTGAGAGTTATTTTTTTAACCCCATGTTATAGCATAGGCGATCATCGTAGTTTATAATGGGCATATCGTAAATTTTAAGTTAATTTATTCAGCGAGTGTTTGTGGCTAATAGTTAGTCTAGGGACATAGTACATTGTGACATAAAATGGGGCCGTTTCTGAGAGTTATTTTTTTAACCCCATGTTATAGCATAGGCGATCATCGTAGTTTATAATGGGCATATCGTAAATTTTAAGTTAATTTATTCAGCGAGTGTTTGTGGCTAATAGTTAGTCTAGGGACATAGTACATTGTGACATAAAATGGGGCCGTTTCTGAGAGTTATTTTTTTAACCCCATGTTATAGCATAGGCGATCATCGTAGTTTATAATGGGCATATCGTAAATTTTAAGTTAATTTATTCAGCGAGTGTTTGTGGCTAATAGTTAGTCTAGGGACATAGTACATTGTGACATAAAATGGGGCCGTTTCTGAGAGTTATTTTTTTAACCCCATGTTATAGCATAGGCGATCATCGTAGTTTATAATGGGCATATCGTAAATTTTAAGTTAATTTATTCAGCGAGTGTTTGTGGCTAATAGTTAGTCTAGGGACATAGTACATTGTGACATAAAATGGGGCCGTTTCTGAGAGTTATTTTTTTAACCCCATGTTATAGCATAGGCGATCATCGTAGTTTATAATGGGCATATCGTAAATTTTAAGTTAATTTATTCAGCGAGTGTTTGTGGCTAATAGTTAGTCTAGGGACATAGTACATTGTGACATAAAATGGGGCCGTTTCTGAGAGTTATTTTTTTAACCCCATGTTATAGCATAGGCGATCATCGTAGTTTATAATGGGCATATCGTAAATTTTAAGTTAATTTATTCAGCGAGTGTTTGTGGCTAATAGTTAGTCTAGGGACATAGTACATTGTGACATAAAATGGGGCCGTTTCTGAGAGTTATTTTTTTAACCCCATGTTATAGCATAGGCGATCATCGTAGTTTATAATGGGCATATCGTAAATTTTAAGTTAATTTATTCAGCGAGTGTTTGTGGCTAATAGTTAGTCTAGGGACATAGTACATTGTGACATAAAATGGGGCCGTTTCTGAGAGTTATTTTTTTAACCCCATGTTATAGCATAGGCGATCATCGTAGTTTATAATGGGCATATCGTAAATTTTAAGTTAATTTATTCAGCGAGTGTTTGTGGCTAATAGTTAGTCTAGGGACATAGTACATTGTGACATAAAATGGGGCCGTTTCTGAGAGTTATTTTTTTAACCCCATGTTATAGCATAGGCGATCATCGTAGTTTATAATGGGCATATCGTAAATTTTAAGTTAATTTATTCAGCGAGTGTTTGTGGCTAATAGTTAGTCTAGGGACATAGTACATTGTGACATAAAATGGGGCCGTTTCTGAGAGTTATTTTTTTAACCCCATGTTATAGCATAGGCGATCATCGTAGTTTATAATGGGCATATCGTAAATTTTAAGTTAATTTATTCAGCGAGTGTTTGTGGCTAATAGTTAGTCTAGGGACATAGTACATTGTGACATAAAATGGGGCCGTTTCTGAGAGTTATTTTTTTAACCCCATGTTATAGCATAGGCGATCATCGTAGTTTATAATGGGCATATCGTAAATTTTAAGTTAATTTATTCAGCGAGTGTTTGTGGCTAATAGTTAGTCTAGGGACATAGTACATTGTGACATAAAATGGGGCCGTTTCTGAGAGTTATTTTTTTAACCCCATGTTATAGCATAGGCGATCATCGTAGTTTATAATGGGCATATCGTAAATTTTAAGTTAATTTATTCAGCGAGTGTTTGTGGCTAATAGTTAGTCTAGGGACATAGTACATTGTGACATAAAATGGGGCCGTTTCTGAGAGTTATTTTTTTAACCCCATGTTATAGCATAGGCGATCATCGTAGTTTATAATGGGCATATCGTAAATTTTAAGTTAATTTATTCAGCGAGTGTTTGTGGCTAATAGTTAGTCTAGGGACATAGTACATTGTGACATAAAATGGGGCCGTTTCTGAGAGTTATTTTTTTAACCCCATGTTATAGCATAGGCGATCATCGTAGTTTATAATGGGCATATCGTAAATTTTAAGTTAATTTATTCAGCGAGTGTTTGTGGCTAATAGTTAGTCTAGGGACATAGTACATTGTGACATAAAATGGGGCCGTTTCTGAGAGTTATTTTTTTAACCCCATGTTATAGCATAGGCGATCATCGTAGTTTATAATGGGCATATCGTAAATTTTAAGTTAATTTATTCAGCGAGTGTTTGTGGCTAATAGTTAGTCTAGGGACATAGTACATTGTGACATAAAATGGGGCCGTTTCTGAGAGTTATTTTTTTAACCCCATGTTATAGCATAGGCGATCATCGTAGTTTATAATGGGCATATCGTAAATTTTAAGTTAATTTATTCAGCGAGTGTTTGTGGCTAATAGTTAGTCTAGGGACATAGTACATTGTGACATAAAATGGGGCCGTTTCTGAGAGTTATTTTTTTAACCCCATGTTATAGCATAGGCGATCATCGTAGTTTATAATGGGCATATCGTAAATTTTAAGTTAATTTATTCAGCGAGTGTTTGTGGCTAATAGTTAGTCTAGGGACATAGTACATTGTGACATAAAATGGGGCCGTTTCTGAGAGTTATTTTTTTAACCCCATGTTATAGCATAGGCGATCATCGTAGTTTATAATGGGCATATCGTAAATTTTAAGTTAATTTATTCAGCGAGTGTTTGTGGCTAATAGTTAGTCTAGGGACATAGTACATTGTGACATAAAATGGGGCCGTTTCTGAGAGTTATTTTTTTAACCCCATGTTATAGCATAGGCGATCATCGTAGTTTATAATGGGCATATCGTAAATTTTAAGTTAATTTATTCAGCGAGTGTTTGTGGCTAATAGTTAGTCTAGGGACATAGTACATTGTGACATAAAATGGGGCCGTTTCTGAGAGTTATTTTTTTAACCCCATGTTATAGCATAGGCGATCATCGTAGTTTATAATGGGCATATCGTAAATTTTAAGTTAATTTATTCAGCGAGTGTTTGTGGCTAATAGTTAGTCTAGGGACATAGTACATTGTGACATAAAATGGGGCCGTTTCTGAGAGTTATTTTTTTAACCCCATGTTATAGCATAGGCGATCATCGTAGTTTATAATGGGCATATCGTAAATTTTAAGTTAATTTATTCAGCGAGTGTTTGTGGCTAATAGTTAGTCTAGGGACATAGTACATTGTGACATAAAATGGGGCCGTTTCTGAGAGTTATTTTTTTAACCCCATGTTATAGCATAGGCGATCATCGTAGTTTATAATGGGCATATCGTAAATTTTAAGTTAATTTATTCAGCGAGTGTTTGTGGCTAATAGTTAGTCTAGGGACATAGTACATTGTGACATAAAATGGGGCCGTTTCTGAGAGTTATTTTTTTAACCCCATGTTATAGCATAGGCGATCATCGTAGTTTATAATGGGCATATCGTAAATTTTAAGTTAATTTATTCAGCGAGTGTTTGTGGCTAATAGTTAGTCTAGGGACATAGTACATTGTGACATAAAATGGGGCCGTTTCTGAGAGTTATTTTTTTAACCCCATGTTATAGCATAGGCGATCATCGTAGTTTATAATGGGCATATCGTAAATTTTAAGTTAATTTATTCAGCGAGTGTTTGTGGCTAATAGTTAGTCTAGGGACATAGTACATTGTGACATAAAATGGGGCCGTTTCTGAGAGTTATTTTTTTAACCCCATGTTATAGCATAGGCGATCATCGTAGTTTATAATGGGCATATCGTAAATTTTAAGTTAATTTATTCAGCGAGTGTTTGTGGCTAATAGTTAGTCTAGGGACATAGTACATTGTGACATAAAATGGGGCCGTTTCTGAGAGTTATTTTTTTAACCCCATGTTATAGCATAGGCGATCATCGTAGTTTATAATGGGCATATCGTAAATTTTAAGTTAATTTATTCAGCGAGTGTTTGTGGCTAATAGTTAGTCTAGGGACATAGTACATTGTGACATAAAATGGGGCCGTTTCTGAGAGTTATTTTTTTAACCCCATGTTATAGCATAGGCGATCATCGTAGTTTATAATGGGCATATCGTAAATTTTAAGTTAATTTATTCAGCGAGTGTTTGTGGCTAATAGTTAGTCTAGGGACATAGTACATTGTGACATAAAATGGGGCCGTTTCTGAGAGTTATTTTTTTAACCCCATGTTATAGCATAGGCGATCATCGTAGTTTATAATGGGCATATCGTAAATTTTAAGTTAATTTATTCAGCGAGTGTTTGTGGCTAATAGTTAGTCTAGGGACATAGTACATTGTGACATAAAATGGGGCCGTTTCTGAGAGTTATTTTTTTAACCCCATGTTATAGCATAGGCGATCATCGTAGTTTATAATGGGCATATCGTAAATTTTAAGTTAATTTATTCAGCGAGTGTTTGTGGCTAATAGTTAGTCTAGGGACATAGTACATTGTGACATAAAATGGGGCCGTTTCTGAGAGTTATTTTTTTAACCCCATGTTATAGCATAGGCGATCATCGTAGTTTATAATGGGCATATCGTAAATTTTAAGTTAATTTATTCAGCGAGTGTTTGTGGCTAATAGTTAGTCTAGGGACATAGTACATTGTGACATAAAATGGGGCCGTTTCTGAGAGTTATTTTTTTAACCCCATGTTATAGCATAGGCGATCATCGTAGTTTATAATGGGCATATCGTAAATTTTAAGTTAATTTATTCAGCGAGTGTTTGTGGCTAATAGTTAGTCTAGGGACATAGTACATTGTGACATAAAATGGGGCCGTTTCTGAGAGTTATTTTTTTAACCCCATGTTATAGCATAGGCGATCATCGTAGTTTATAATGGGCATATCGTAAATTTTAAGTTAATTTATTCAGCGAGTGTTTGTGGCTAATAGTTAGTCTAGGGACATAGTACATTGTGACATAAAATGGGGCCGTTTCTGAGAGTTATTTTTTTAACCCCATGTTATAGCATAGGCGATCATCGTAGTTTATAATGGGCATATCGTAAATTTTAAGTTAATTTATTCAGCGAGTGTTTGTGGCTAATAGTTAGTCTAGGGACATAGTACATTGTGACATAAAATGGGGCCGTTTCT
>CASCJZ010000118.1:0-27120 GCA_949152475.1 Terebella lapidaria
AATCATAAATAAAGAACAGAAATGTATCCATAGAAACATGTTTTTTAAAGGGAAATATTATTTGGATGGTACTAGACTTTAAAAAGTGAGAAATAGTTTGATTTCTGGATAACTAGGATAGGGTGCTACTAGGATCGATAGCAATTTCTGATTCATTGTTGCAGCAAAAACTCCAGAGTCCAAATTGAAATGCTAGCTATTGATAATGGTGTATAATGAATATGAAGATTGAATAAATAATCTATAGTTTAATTTTTTGCGAGCAGAATTTTTTATCTTTGATATGAGTTGAGTAACATCTTTTCTATTCTCTATCATAGAATTTGTTCATTTATTATATTTGAATTTAGATCTATCATATTCAGGCAGAATTTAGATGTAATATCATTTACTTGTTCAAATTAAACTCACCTTTTCTCTTTTAGAGGATTATCAGTTTCTACAGAAAACGGTAAAAATTGGATAGTAAATTTATAAGAATTTGCTCATTTTATCTGATATAAAACATTATAATTTGACATCATTTATAATTATATAAACAGATCATATGTAAGCAAGTTATTCCTAAAAACTTTAAATGTGATGCCTTGTGCAGTGAATACCACCCTGCAATCAATGTCTGTTGTAGTGAAAATTGTTAGAACTATGCTTTTCTTTGCAGTTAGGTTGATTGCACTTACTTAAGCTTCTAACACTCACAATGTGTTTATACTAACTTTAAATAGCTTTTAAAGAAATTCACTATAAAACGTTAAACTATTCCAGGCTTCCTCAAGACTTGCTATGATAGGATTATTGCCAAATATAACCAAATGATTTAAAGACTTTCCTTAGATTTGTATTAATTTAAGCAGAAATAGAGAACTTTGGATTGACTGATGATGAAATTTTACTAATGGAAAAAATTGAAGAAGGAAAATATAGAGAGTTAACTAGCAAATTGATTAGTAGAATTCAGAAAACAAGGAATTAAGAATTTAATGAAGATTTTGCTGGTCAAACAATATTAAGTGGCAAAAGTGGGATTAGAATATAAATTTTAGTAAATTGTTAATAAGTTCAAAATAGAATCCAAAAGGGTGATAGAATTATCTAAGGATAAAGTATTCTTAAAGAAACAGTTTACTTTTCATAGGGATCGAAAAAAATACTAGCAAATAGGAAATATAATTACTAAAAATAGAGATGATTATCCCTTTAGAATACAGTTGTATGATGAATTTCTCAGTAAATAGAAGTTCCATTAGTCAGGCTATTTTGAAAGAAAAATAATTTTGTCTGCAAACAACCAAATTGGGTTTGGAATAATCTCTGATTCTTTCTAGGTTATTTATTATTTTATAGGATTTATCTGTGATAAAAAGAAACGGGAATCAAAACTGGAGCATTAACCTATTAAAATAGGTGATATTATTAAAATGTAAGTTAACTTTTCTTTATCAACAATAAACTGGTGGCGTAATAATGAGGAACTATTGGCAGAGGTGAAGATGCCCCAATAACTATTGTAAAATAGAATTTATCAAGTTCAACTCGAGATTTTTGGTAATGGTAATAGTGTAGAATTGATCTGATTAACAAACTACTTGCTATTAACTATAAATTATTTTCTCTTTACTTCTTAAAATATGTTATAGATCAAGAATAATGCATACTTTCTTTCTTCTTCTCCTGTTCCTTGTCTTCATCCTCTAGCTTTATTAGCATTGCTAATGTCTAAGTAACGAGTTTTTACTCTTAAATAGCTTTATTCTCGTGGCAGTCATTCCCACTCTTTATGGCTGAGATGATACTCTCAGAGGTTCCTTTATCATATTCCACATGATGAAGTATATAATTATACATGAAAGTTTAAGGATGAAGTTTACTAAGTACCCAAGATGATTTCATTAGGGAGCCTTGTAGGTAGGTAATGATTGCATTGGAACACATATAAATAACGATTCCTGAAGGCCAGCAGCATAAAAATGGGAACCAGCAGATGAAAAATATCTGCCAACATAACCTGAATCGACTAATTATAGTATGCTTATTTTCAGGTGTTATATATCTTTCTTGGTTCCAATAATGGAAGCCGACAGTCACTGTTGGTAGAATATAGTATGGATCAATATCTTTGAAATCCTATCATTTAGATGAATACAATACTGTAATGTGCAAAAATGTAGACCCTTAAATAATGGGGCTAGCTATAATACCTCTAACAGCAAACATCATGCTGATTAACAAGAAGAAATAGGGTAGATTGTAGATTAACATAGCAGTAAGGCTATAATTTTAACTCTTACAAATACTTCTAAAAGCTCTCCAAGCAGTTGTTACTTTCTCTACAAAGGATAGTTCTGAATCTTTCCAGGTGTCCTTCAAATGAACAAAAGCCGGCAGGACTGGTGCTATTCTTCCCATTTTTTTAATTTGGTAGAATGACAAGGGTAGGAGAGCCAGTCTAATCGTCATAGCAGAGATGATTAGGAATGCCCACCATGGTAAATGTGTATAATCCTGAACGGCAAGCATTGTTGTTTTCAATGGAGTTATTAACGGCTTCAAGGGAGAGAAGATGAATGGAACTTCGCCCAATTGAACAGCATCTATATCTATTAATCTCAACTATATTGCTATATATTAAAGGTACAAATCGGTCATCAAGGTTGGAAGACCAGTAAAGATGCTTATAATGAAGGTTGTTATTGGTAGCCCAAGGTAGTAGTTTAATAGCTGGTAAATTTTTAAAAGAGTTGGCGATTCTGATCATCATATAACAAGTATAAGATAAACAGATTCACCAATGAAAAAAAGATATTAGCCCACTTATACATTTTTTACAAAAAGAAATAAACCTTAAATAATCTTTAGATTTAAGAATAAACTGCAACAAGACATAGTAACTGACTGGTATATATTTTATACTTATTTTAAAAATAACTCGATTGCTAAAGAAAAAAAAATGAAATTTGATTCTGTAGTTTCTTAGTAAGCACTGAGAAGTGGAAATCTTTTAGCGGGAAAAATATTGGGAGCAATTGGTATAAAGAAGTTTATGCAACCTCGCCCAGAAAAAAGTATAAATTATGCTATACTAGAGGAAAAATATAAAAGATAAGAAGAAATTAAGGTTTCATTATGAAAAAATCGACCAACTAAAAGAAAAAGGAATTCAACCCTGAGGACTATGTGAAATGGAATCTTCCCAAAGAAGAGGTCATCTAAATTAAACAAGCCTTTGACATTTTTGATTCAGATGGCTCTGGCAAAATTGACCCTGCAGAACTCAAACAAGCTTTTATTGACTTTGGATTTACCTAAAATGGTAAATTTATTTATCAAATTTTGGCTGAATTAGATTCAGATGAATCTGGAGGGTTTGAATTTGAATAATTTTTGAATTTGGCGACTTCTCAGATATCTGCTAAAGATTCAAGGGAAGATATTAGGAAGATTTTTAATGTCTATGATACTAATCGATGTGGGAAGATCAATATTTTGGATTTAAAGAAGATAGCTAAGGAAATTGGATAAGAAGCTTCTGATTAAGAATTGGACAGTATGTTATTGAGAGCTGACCATGATTTAGATGGGTTCATCCGGGAAGAGGACTTCTACAACATTATGACACATAAGTTCTATTGGGATAAATGATTCTATAACCAGATAAAAATATACTAATTTCTCATGACTCTATTTCACTTTCTACAATCTACCCTTAGAATTTATAAACAGCCTATGGGCTAATTGTTTATATTTTCCAATGTTGACAGTATTAGTAGTTGTTTGATAATTGATGTCTTGTTTTTATTATCAAATTAGTCACCTCCATAGTTGACATAGTTGAAGATTTGATTGATGAATTATCTTATCCTTAATTCTACCAATAATTCTATCTAAATGAAATTGTACTAGAATAATATTCAACCTATTTTTATTAAGAATTCTTTCATTAAATATGATTTCTTAGGCTCCAAGTTTGACTCACATATGGTAAATAATATAATTTTGCCGAATACTCTTAAAGAGTTGTGCATAATGAGTTTTTATTTGTTCATGATGATGAATCAGATTCTTTTACCTTTGATGATAGAAATACATCTATCATGATTTGGACTACTTTGTGGTTTTGTCTTTCTTATATCACTTTTCATGTATATCTTGATTTCATTGTTGGTGAAAAAAATAGTACAGCAGGCATAAGGATCTAAATTAATTAATAGTGATTTAGCTATATTGATAGCTTGTTCCTTTGTCTTAGCATCCAATATTTCTTGTCGATCAGCACCGTATAAATCAACTCCTTCAAGCACTATTAATTCTTGTTTCATATCGAAAGATTTTTGCACTTATGAATCTACTTTCGGTGTAATTTACATGTATTGATAATGTATAATTAATTAATAAAGTACAAATTCACATGTATATTTCTTTTAAGGTTCCATTAGTTATCAATATGAATAGTTTTAGCTTTACTCTAATTCTATTTAACATCTCATTTAATATTGATTCATGTTTCAATTGATCTCAATCATTCTTAGCAGCCATTAAACAGTCTGGTCTTTTCTGAATGAGCTTTAATTAGCAATTCATCTTCATTGGTTTCTTTGAGATAGCTTAATTAATAGACTGGCTTTTTATTTTAGTTTTTACCCCTTTAGCCTCAAGTTTTGATTGCTTGCTCGATGAGATTTTCTCAACCCCATTCAATATTGAGCAATGAAGAAACTTGAAAAATGAAACATTGTAGGCCAACATGCGAAGCTTAAAATTTGCTAAACAGACATAGATGAATTAAATCAGACACTTTCGAGATTTCATGAAAATGTCTCGAGAAACGAGAGCCTAATTGTTATTTAATTTCAAAGAATTTCTTGAGGAATTGAACTAAAAGTATGTTAACGACACCCTTGGTTTAAGCAAGTCTTTTTGTAATTCGATGACTTCCATAAGTAAAGAGAAGAGGAATAACCAAGGAATTACTGAATTTTTGATAGTGGGTGGTCCTCTACTATCTTTACTATTCTTTTTCTTGTACTTTTTTCTTCACCCATGTATGACAGTGCTATTAAAAAAACAATGTGGAAGGAGTAAATGCTTTATTTGGATGGAATAAGTTCAACTTGCTATTTTTAAAATAAAATCTAGGAAAGGATACAAAAAAATTAATATGATCCAGGAGATAATCCGCTAAAAAGTTAGAATAGGATAGGAAATTGATTGTCATGAATCTACAATAAATAGACCACAATTATCATTATCTTTTTTTCTAAAGGTTATACTATCTTTCAACAGAATAAGAAGATTAAAATGTTCCTTCAACATTAGATAGCATTGCTTTTAGGCTTAATAATAAATAAGAATAAATCAAATCCTAGTTTACCTTTTCTATGTCTCCATAATTAAATATCTCATTAGACTTATATTCAACAGTTGACACAAAGAATGTTAAGGAAGAAAAATTATAAGGAAGAATAACACTTCAAACGCTATTACATAGTCTCCATTCCCACTCCCAATGGAAAGAAGACTACCTTCTACTATAAACGACACAAGGGAGTTTCAAGCAACCCCTATCAAGGTAGTAATGTCAACATCTACAACCTTCTACATCAGAAACAGCCATAGAAGCAATAGCCTAAATCTCCATATCCCATCGACAGAACTCTGGAAGTAATGACCTTTGATGAGGGTGAACAGCTTGAGACGCATATTCAGAAAAATTGGGAAAATTAGGAAATATGGAACTGGCTAAGGAGAATACAAGGGTAGAACCATCTGGTAGGCAATGTTGTCTTAACTTTTAAATCAAAGAATCAATCATAACAGTATTAGCTATTCCTATTATAATATTCAATCGAACTTAACAGCTATTATTATCAATAATTGTATGTCTAGATGCCAGAAATGTCAAATTAAACCATCACTAACTCACTGTATCAAAGGAAATCTCTGTTTAGTCTGTGGCAAAAACTGTCACCAAAAAACTCATACTCTCATACCTTCACATCCTATCGAGTATATCAGAAATGATTGGTAAAAGGAACCCATACTCAGAAGAGGACCTAAATCTGCTATTGCTTTGGGATTTTCAGCTCAAGATATTGCTTTTCCAAAGCGGCATTCAAAAATTGGACCATTGGTCTTTAAATTAACAAGATCTGGATCAGTAGGAAGACTTCAATATAAAAACAAAGATATTCAACATTGTAAAACCCAAGTTGGAAATCTTCAAAGAACTCAATATAGTAGATCCATGCGTGTGCAAACAATAAGCTAAGATATAGCAGTTAAAGAAAATCTCATTAAAAAACTTCAAAAAAAGCTCTTAATGAAATAAACATAGATTAAATATTTAGAGAAAAGACTCAAATGCTGTCCAACTATTAAAAATAAGTGATTTTAATAATTGTATGTATTTGCATCATAATCTCTTCATAGAATGGTCAAATGTTTCTCATAGAATAAGCATAACTCTTTGGTGTAGTGTGAGTAAACTAACTCTCTTTAAATCCAAATTGGTGAATTATCTCCTTCTTTGACCAGGAACTGTTAGGGCCATTTGGAAGTACTTCCAATCTTGCGACCCAAATTTATGATGGACACTTGACTAGGTTCTTTCTCAATTACTGGCTCACTCTCTGGAATCATAGCCACCTTATCATTTATACCATTTTTGCTTTATTTATGATTAGCAGTGACCTTTGCTGGTTATCCATTTTAAGCTTATAAAGATTGAAGAGGGAGTGTAGTTTTAAAATTTGTTTCTCTATTTGAATTATTTTGTATTTTGAAGTTGTATTTACCAGTCTAGTAATCATATTCTAAATCTTTGATTCTGGATTGTGATTTAGTTGGAGTGACTTTACAGATGTTCTTATTAAGAGGATCAAATTACTCCTCGTTATCACTATTGTTTTTTTTCTTTCTTTTTCAATGGTTTCTTCTTATTCTTATGAATTAGTTTGGTTTTAGGTATTTTTTAGTCATTGGATTCCTTACTCTTATTAAGTTCAGAGTTGCAAGTATATTGCTAAGCATAGTTGTGGTTGAACTATTCAATTAGGTCATGAACATATTTTAGGTTAATTTTAGGTTCCCAAGTGCATTGATTTTCTCCATAGCCTTTCCATTTGATTTTATACTCTTCAATTTCTAAATAAGGTGAGTGGGTACTTGTATTGGGATTAAAGCGCTTACCAACAACCTTTTCAACACTGTACATTCAAGCGTTTATATTCTAGAAAGCGGCTTTCTAGCATTAAAATAAGAATTATATAAAAAATTCAGAAATTATTAAAGACTATTTAATTAATCACTTCTGTTTTAGGCTGAGTAGTTTTTGATACTCCTAGTGGATATTAAAGTTGGCCAGTTTATGTTTGTATTTTACAGGATTCTCTTTTATTCTTTCACAATGGATACCCCAATATAATTTAACTGCTATCTTTTTTTCCTCATCTTTAAACTCCTAATTACAATGATACAGGATTTATTTCTAGGATGGTTATAGTTTCTTCTGAATAGCAAGGGTGAATTCTTAAATGTTCTCTATTTGGTGAACCTATGATGATGAGTTATTCTTGTAGATTTTCCGATATTAAACCATCCTGAAATAGTGCTCTTAAAGTGATTCAGTAATATCTTGATATACTGCACTCTATTGGAACTCATTCCAATATGTTTTTAAGCCAAAAATATTGTTTTTTTTATTTTTAACACGATCCAACAGGATTTTCAATTTCAAGTAACTTTTTTTTTCTAAGAGATACATAAGATCTGGGTCAAGGTTAAAAGGATATTTTTTTATCTACCTATATTATCTTAAGTATGTTATTGGGAATAGAACTGCATATTGTCTATTTGAATATTTTTCCCTATATTCTTAAAATGCTACTTTTTTAAGTCGTACTTACTTCAGAGTAACATGATCATCATGTAATCCTTGATTTGCTTCTTTAGGAAGGAAATCACATTCATTGAGTATTTCTTATTAGTGTTGGTTATTGTTGAACTTGTGGCCCTAATAGAATGTTTTGTTATTCATCATTGACTAGTTGATCATCTTTTCAAGTTTTAAATTATTTCCACAATCTGTTTTTGCTTGGATTAATGGGTGACTATAAATTTAAGTCCAACTAATTCTCTTCTTGGGATCACATTTTAAACACTTCTTAATGAAATCCTTGCAAGGCTCAGCAATATTTTTGGGAAACTCAATATTTTAGTTTTGAACCCTTTTTAAATATTCACTTATATGAATATCATATGGATCCTTGCAAAATAGCATCCAATAGAATAATACTCCTATTGACCATATGTCACTCTAAATTAATCTTCACTTCATACCTCGCTTCGATAGTGTGGTTAAGAATTAAACATTTCTGGAGCCCTAATTACCTTTGTTCCAGTCGAGCTCTTAGCTACATCCTCTTATTCCTCAAGGATTATAGCATTTCCAAAATCAATGATTTTACATGTTTGATTGTGGAGAACTATATTAGCAAGTTTTAGATCACGATGAATAATATTTTTTTCATGTAGTTCCTATAATACCTCCTTCTATTACTTTCAGGCCATTGAGTATTTGCTTAAGGAAGCAGGTAGCTTCTTTTTAAGTAAGCCCTTATTGTTAATTCACATATTTTAACAGGCTTCCTTCATTACAATACTAGGTTATAATGTACAAGTTTGATTCATCTTGACGAACATCATGAAGTTTGAGAAGGTTATTATTTTAACTTTTTTTTTTGAGAATTTCAATTTCCCTTCCAATTCTCATTAAAGCTTTTTTATTTCCTTTAAGTTTCTCACTCTTGCAGATAATTTTTATTGCAACATAGTCATAAGTTTTGATGTCTATAGCACGATAAACATATCCATTATCACCATTTCCTATTGGAACATCAAGTTTATACTGAAGAACTGCCTAAGGAATTTGCTTTTTCTTTTTCATCTTGAAAAATATGAATAATCATTATATTTAGATATGATCGAATTAGTTATAAAAGGTTCATGTATTTAGTAACCTTTGTAATACTTAAAACAACTATTCAATGTATAATTCCTAATCAAGAAAGTTGATTCATTGCTATAGCATACCCAATTGCATAGTCATCTTCATGAGCCAAGGATATATGAAAAGTTGTCACCCCTAGTTCATTGAGAACTTCCTAATTTTCACTGGAGCATATTTTTATGAAGGGTTTTCCTACTTCATAATTTAGGTACCTTATTAGTCCTTAACAATTTTCATTTCATTGAAATTAAGTTACCGTCTGCCTATAGATTTGTTGACTGCTTCTTTGACTGCCCACCTTGAGGCAACATACTGAATCATTATTGCATCTGAGCGTATATTTTAGTAGTGAAGTAGTTCATCTTCATGTAGCATTTTCTATAAGAAGCGATTAACATATGTCTTAGTTATAACATTCTGAATTCGCTTGTTTTTGACTATATCCACTCCAATTCCAAAGATCTTCATTTAATCTTAATTAATTTTATAATGAAACATGAACGTATTGAGAAGTAATGATTTGTTTGATATGATTTCAATTCCAACCCTCTATCATTAAAATAATTAATAAAATAATGCAAAAATTATGGGGTAGGGAAGCAAATCGTCAAATTTACTTTCTGAATGAGAGTCCTAAGCTAAGTGAAGGTATGTACGTTGAGCTGGTTACTAAAACACTCAAAATCTTTAAAAAAAAATAATAACTATACTTCCAGATCTTAGATGCAATTGTTTGTGACATAACCATTGAAGAAAAACCTAACTTGAAACTAGACCATGAGGCCTATATGGTAGCAGAAAATGAAGCATTAAACACCCTCCAATAATACCAAAATTAACAATTTTACCATAGTAAAACGTAAGACAGTACTGTAATATAGCTACCTTTATACAGTATTTATGAGGCTCAATGAAATCATAGAAATTAGTAAACAGAGGGCTAAAAACTATTCTCTTTCCAATATAGAGGCCTAATTTTCTACCAATAAATAAAAATTACAAGAGTGCTACCATAATCTAACATACTTCAAAAAATTGGAAGCTACATCAATGCTAGAATTCACTAAAAACCTTCAAAATGATCGAATCAATAAGTTTCTTCCTAGAAAACGAACGATTATCCACAAGCCACCACCACCCATAAATTAGACACTAAGGACAAAATCAGTTGAGTGTGAAAAAGTCACTAAAAAGAAGACTACAGAACAGTTCTTAAAGTAGAAGAATGTTTTCATGGATGACATTCTCTCTAAGAAGCTATAGACCAAAGCAAGTAAAGAGCTTAAGTAGAAGAAAAAAGCTAAAAAGATCAAGATAAACCCCTTTTTAGATAACTATAAAATTCTAGGTGTGAAGATGATCAAAATACCTGAGTTTATTGATGATAGGAAACTCATTGAAAATTAAATGATTGAAAGGAACCAGCATATTAACTAAGAAAGGAAAAAATGGTAAAAATTATATTTATGCATGGTTAAAGGTTTCCGTTCTAAAATTGTCTTTAATCAATGAAATTGGTTTAATGTTACTATATATGTAATTATTTCAATCAAATGATATTTTTTTAGCAATTTTCTTTTCATTCTTCTGTCTCTTAATACTTTCTAGCACATTTTTCAGGTTAGATTGGGGCAAAAAATATTAGTTCTCAGGTAAAAATTTTTCATCAATTTCTGGCATTTTTTTACCTAAATTTTTTAGTTCAATTTCTAAAGGCATAACTTTGTGAGAAAGCATCTCACCCTCACTAACTAGTTCCTTATTGGATTATCTTATCTATTCATTGATATTTGGTAATATTAAATTATTTGATTGCCCCTGAAAATTAGGATAATTAATATTGCGTGATAATCGAGATGATTTCCTGTAGCTGGGTAAGTTCTTACTCAGAAGTTAACCAGTTTCAACTGAGCATCTTGGTACTATTCTGGGTATTTATTGTGATTATTGAGGTATAGAAAGTTTTTTACCATCAACATGTGAAATTATGCATTAATAGTCAGTTTATTTATGACTAGGCATACAACAATCTTCATTACTTTCTGGTTCCTAAGATGGATGATGAACAAAAAATTTACGTTTATGACTCCTAGTATAGAGTTTGTTAGGTCGATTACTGTGAAAAATAGTTTCTTTTTTAGTTTATTTAAGTAGCTGACGTAGTTTCTTGGGGATGTAATGGATATTGGGACACTATATAGCACTATGTGTATTTTTAAAACAAACTAAACAGTTGGTATTTATTTTCTTACTTTTTTGTAGGAAAGCTTCTCGACACTCATGAAATCTTAAAAAATCCTTTCTACTTTAGCTGATAACTTTCAAAAAATCGACACGATTGAGTTCATAAGCAATTGTAAAGGTAGATGCTCTAGCACAAGTCTTGTAATCATTTCCAATCACAAAAGTTTCCCAACCTACAGTATTATCATTATCATTATTGTAAATAGTTATTGGTTTCTATCTTTTCGATTGTTTGTTGGCAATGGGTATTTCTGTAACTTCACCCTCCTCAATAATGAATAATGCAAGACTAGAAGTTGTTTCTTCGTAGAGGACTTCACCAGGAGCATATAGCACTTTTTTCATTTTAGGTGCAATTTTAGATAAGATTTCCTGTGAAAAATATCTGTATAGTTTGCTTTTTCTTATAGTCTTAAAATTATTATTTTGTCTAATGTCGGCTGTAAGTTTTTCAGGCATCTTTTTAAATAAATAATTTTCATTCTCAGCATTAAACACTTGTTCAATCTCATATCTATTGTGAAAGTGAGTTTTGATCCTAGCCTTCAATTGATTAGGGATATCAATTGATTTGAAGTAAAGATTTAATCTTCTAAGATCTTTCTAATAATTAAAACGTGACTAACCAAATACATTCACCATTGTACCAATGTAATTAACACAATACCCAAATACTGCACAACAAAAAATCTGTACAAATGAGATGAGAAGACATTCATAAGCATCTAAAATTAAATTATTTTTACTTGCAGGTGTAATGTCACCAAATCCAACTGTAGAAAGTATAGTTGAACCCCAATACCAACCATAAATATAAAGTTAAAATTATGAATTCACACCTGTTTCGATTTTTTGAATCCAAGTCTATGTTATTCCAAAGTAACACTCGATCTTACTCATTGAGTAAAGAATTAAAGAAAGAATGTGGATAAGAGTAAAAATTCTTATAAGAAGTCTTAAAATACTTATAATACTTTCTAGAGAGCTAGAAATGCCTAGGATAGATTCTAACTTGCCCTCAATCAAATAGGCTTACCTAATAAGAACTAAAACCATAAAACGAGATGGGTAGTAGAATAGTTATACATTGATAGTTAGTCCCACAATTCCAACTAAGATGCATATATCAAAATAGAAATGTGATTTCAAGTATAATTATGCAATACTGCTTCTACTACATACTAGTTCGAATTTTTCATTTTTTTGCTCAGTATTAAAATATATCACCTTGTTCAGGGTCAATGTAAATATAATGGCATAATTGATAGCATCTCCACTTGATTGTAGTTGACTAAACACTAATTCATATGAACATTTCCAACTCATAACATATATACACATTAAAAACAGCAACTGACAACTTACTACAAAATAATTTTCCCACTTAAGCAAGACATCAGAAGGTACCTATTAACTCTCTTCGTTTTGGAGATAAAACAACTCAGTGGGTAAGAGAGCATCTCTAACTAAAGTGACTGATTATTTAATTTTTTAGATGAAAGTGTCTACTTTTCGAAATACTTCAATATAAATATCTATACTTCTGGCATTGCTTGATTGTTTTTATTGTTCTTTGCAGATTTTTTGATTATTGAATCTTTTAATCAATTCCTTCGGGGACTTAATAGCTCTGCTTTCACTTGGTTATTAGTGGAAGGATGTAATATTTTAGAACATTAATTTACAGTCTTAATTTTATAAAAAAATTATCTTGTAGAGCAGTTATATGAATAGGAGTGGATATTGCTATTAGACAATTTTAGTGTCAAATATTCAATAATGAACTTCTATTAATTAACATTCAAATAGAATTTCCATTCGATAACAATGTTTCAATAAGAATGCATCAGTATTTGTTGTGTAATAGCTAATAAATGGAAAAATAGACGGTATAAATATAAACGATTATCATATTTCTAAAAAAATAATTCCAAATAGCACCTAAATTACCATAGAAATTTCGACTATTTTATTGCAGTCATTATAATAGACTTTTCTCAACTAAAAATTGGGAGTTCCCTTAAAAATCAAAGAATTTAGTGATAATATCATCATTTAAATAAGAATAGAAGAATAAAATATCAATAAATATATAAATACAACCATTATCATAAAGAATACTTATTTCCATAAAAAATCATCAACCCACCACTAATCGAATCTTAGCAGCCAATTCTAGACTTTTTTAGTCTTGAAGTGCTTAATACCTTTCTGCTATATCAAAATCAATAGCATGCTGCAACTTCCTCAGACATACTGGGCATAAATGTTCCACTTTTTTAATGGCTTCCTCATAGCCACTACTTCCATTCATAAGGCATGTATAATATATACAATGTTTCATCCCAAATGTATGACAAAGCTCATGGTTAACAACTTTACTCAGAAAATCAATATTAACATAGTCTTCATCTTCTTATCCTTCTTTCTTATTTCCATATCCTTTTTTTACTATTTCTTCAAAAGAAGTCAAACTAGTTCGATCCTTGAGGGAACCTAATCCAAAAACCCACTTTTCTTCCAACTCCTCTTTTGGGTTATCCCCATTATATATCAATAGGTTTGTCAAAATAGCAACTGAGTAAGCATTCTTAGGAAGGTGTTTAGTAAAGTAAAAATTAAGTTTAGCTGCATCATAGTATTTTTAACCATTTTCAGAAGTCATCTCATCAAATTGCTTTAAGCTAAATTTTTCATCCATTTTAAACAATTTCACCTTTATTCCATGAAAAAATTTTTTAGCCTTCTTTTTTATAAACCGAAGACTCTCTTCACTGAGCTTACATTTATAAGTTGCAATATAGATAATCTAATCCTTTGGACTAATATGATTTCGATATATTGAGCTAAATAAAGGGAAGTCTTGCCCATCTTCTTCTCTAAAGTATAAATTTTAACCAGGTTCAGGTTTCTTAATTGGTTCAAAATCCTTAATAATTGCCTGAAATGATTTCTTGAGTCTCCATTTTTCTCCAACCAATGAACCAAGAGCCTGCATTCTTTCTTCTTGATCAGGAACTACAAAGGGAATAACCCTAGTTCTATCACGAAGTGGGTTAATCCATTTGGGTTTTTTCTTGATTTATTTTTCTGGTATTTACATTTAACAATTATACCCGACTAAATTCTTAAACCCAATGATATGGTGGATATAAAGAATATTGATAGTTCGTTCAATCATGAATGCGGATATTCCTTAGATTATTCCTTTGGTGTCGGTATCCTCGAATATATTACTTTTTGGCCTTTGTTATGTAGTCACTTATGATTTGAGTTACTTAATCTTTTTTCATTGCTTCCTTGGAAAAATACTTAGCTTGGCTTTTTGGTCTTTTAGTCTTTCTTTTAAGTGATCCATTGTCACTTGGCGGATCAGGAGCATCATGGTGATTTAAAACTGTTGGTATTGGATTGTTATGGTTATTTAAAGTATTAGATTGATTTCGAATAGGAATTGACTTGATTTGTTTACGTACCAATACATGATGTTTTGGCTTATGATGTGAGAAGTTTGACTTTGTATCATTAAAATGCTTTTCTTCATGCTTTTCTCCATAAAGAGATGATTATTTATGCTTAGCATACCCATCTACCAGATGATCAATCAGTTATTCAACACTTGTGGATAGTTTAGGTTATAGGTATTTGTTTTTTTCCATTTTTTTAAGTTGATGATGAAGCTTTAAAACAATTTCTTGAAATTTTTCTTAATCTGCTTCTTATTTTTGATAGAATTTGATTACCCTTTTTTGGAGAATGTAGAGGAGTGAGTCAATACACTCATCATAAGTTTCTTCCTGTTGCCTAGTTGCAAAACCAGAGTAGATAGACATATAATTCAATTTAGATGGTAGTTTAAGCTGATACTTTATATAAGATGAATTAACAAGTCAGAAAATCATTAAATCATCATTATGCCCCAAAGATCAGTGGATTTTTGACAAAGCTTCTGATTATTGCTTTAACTGTAATAAGAAATTCCAAACTCTTTATAGGAGAAGACATCATTGTCGGTATTGTGGTCAATTATTCTGCTCAATGTAGATAACATAATGATACTTTAGATGTTCTAATTATTTCCTGCCAGGGAAAGATCTAGATGTTCATGAAAGGCACATACGTCTTTGTGTAGCATGCTATCACATTTGCTGGAAATATATCATGAAACATGATTAAAAGTATATTCATCATCGAAAATCCAATGAAGGATCAATTCCAGAGCAAGTAGAGTTATCCTTATCGAAAGAAGATTTCTCACCCGCAGAGACCAAACTTAATGAAATTATCACCCTTATCCATGAGTATGAAATAGATTAAATCTCACGTATTGAGAAGCTAACTAGTGAAGTACTACTGAAATACACTATTTTACTTCAAATAGTGCTAAAATAGAATGAAATACCCTTGTAATATTTGCCATATCTCTATTAAACTGCTAACCAGGTCACAGAATTGATTCCAGCTAAGGCTATTATGACCAACTGCATGAATATTGCCTAAAATATTAAAATAAAGTGTTGTCTTTCTGATAAAATATCTATTAAGTAAAGATAATATTGACTTAGGTATGTACAAGGGGTAATTGTAGAGAAAAAGATGCAAAGCAAAAGGAGTAAGGATACTTATCATGCTGTTAATTGTGTATTGGTGTATGGTGATATTGAAACTTCAACTTTGATTGGAGGAGAAGCTTCCTTTGAAAGCATGGTCAATAACCGTAACAAATAAATTAATAAATTACTCACATATTGCTCTAGAATGAAAATTAACTTTATCTTTTTAGAAGGAAAGGTTGAGAAGGAAATAGAAGAAGCACTAATCAATACTCAAATACATATTTTTCCCAAAGTAAAGTTAGCTACCCTCATGAGGTAATGATCATTTATATTGAGACTTAAGGTGGCATTAAAAATTGAAAAGATCATTGAGGGAATCAGCAAAATCAACAACTATACCAAGGAGGAAGTCATTTGGACATATTCCTAGAATAGAATCTATTTCTTTATATACAACCAAGTATACCTCATAAAAATACCATCATCAAATGTAAAAATACTTTTTAATTCCCTCTACTCATCCGTAGTTAGGATTGACCATTTTTATGAAGGGAACCAATTATCAAGTTGTGAAAAGGTTGAAAAAACATATAGCTTTTATTCTGACTCTATTGAGACATCTGAAGTTAAAAATTCATAAGGTGCTTTTAGATCAAAATTTGTTAGATTCAATGAATGAATCCTATCGACATCACTGCTATATCCGGAACTCATAGATTTTCTTTAACTTCTACTCTTAGCATAACTCAGACATTATTATGTACCTCAGATAGAGGTATCTCACTTATAAAAGAATCATTTTTAGTGAGACCACTTTCTGCGAAATATAGCACCATGCACTTGAGCAATACTATAAAGAAAGAGAATATAAATTTAAAAATAAGTGGAATAGTCCTCTTTAAGTTTGTGGTGATATTGAAAATCACTATCAACTCTATTATTCGCATGAGGATCAACCACTAGGCTCATACATCCTGAATAGAATCTAGAATATGTGCATGAAGTGTACTTTGTGCAAAAAACCCAATTATTCACACATATAAATATTCTACTCCACTGATGCCTACATCAAGATATGGACCTAATTAAGAATTATTGATGATGATGAGTTAGGGTTTGATTTAGTCTATGAGAAGGAGAAGTCAAAATCACAGAGTCATAATTATCTTAAGAAATCAGAAAGCAATAAAGAATCATCCAAACTGTTTTGCTATATACAGTGCCTGTGTTGTGAGTAAATGATATCTAAAAAGGTGAAAATGACTAGAGAACAACTTGAATACAGTATGTTATGCTTTCTAATGCATATGTTTAGGGGATGTTCTGAGAGTCTCTTAATGGAAAAAGTGAATGATAAAAAACATGGTATGATGCTTGATAAAAAGGGAAGTCTAATTTCAAACAAGCTGAATTCAATTTGTCAGCATAGTGACAAGGTACGCGTATTTGAGCTGGGAGATAAGAGTGTAAAGCTGTTTGTGGGGAAGTATATCAGTCACCCTACCTTCAAGTTAGATTACATAAAAACCAAACTTTTAGCTTTAAAACACAGGAACATCATTAATATGCGTTGCCTAGAGGAAATCAAACGAAATTAATACATTATTAACTTATTGACTTAAGAGGTCAAAAAAATTCAGCACCAACCAGCAAGTGAGAATCCCAATATAACCCAGAAAAATCCCAAAGAAAGGTTAAGGAAAAAACATAGTCTATATCAGAGAAGAATATCTCAAAATTAGTTTGTTGAAATTTTTGGACTCTAGCTGCTAGATACCCTCAATAAAATAAAGAATCTCATGCTAACTTCTTTATCACCCCAAAAAATCACTTCCTATTTATAATTCACTAAAATTTCATTTACTTTATTATCTTTTCTATACAAGATGTATGCTGTAGTTTATGAGCTGAAAAAAGGTGCCAAAAAAAATGAATTAGGGGAAAAATACAGACTAAATGAGTCTATTCTTGAGGAAAGATAAGAAGAAGATAAAATGTAGGATTCTAAAGAAGAGGAATACAATACTTTTCAGTCAAACGAAGAAAACAAAACTTCATAGAAAAACAATACATTTGATGAAAAAATCAATGAATTAGGCAATGAAAATTATCCCTTAAGTTATAACTCAATACGAATGGATGAATCAGGCTTTGCTAACTTTGAAGAAACCATTGAAGAAATCAAAAAACCAAACTTTAGAAATACAGAAAAACAGCGATATTCTCTAGAAGCCTTAAAGACTGCATTTAAAAAAATCACAAGGAACTTTGAGTATAAGTCAAGTAAAATTATTGGTATGCTTCCCTGTAATCCATATTAAATATAGAATGTTTTAGCTAGTTCTTTAAACACTGAATAGTACTAGAGTATTTTATAGAGCTAACTATTAATTCAAGACTTCAATGTTAAACTTGAGGGGGTGGATGTAAAGTCACTTTATTTCCAGAATTAAGAAACATAGTACTTCAGTGAACTAATTAAAAAGCATGAAAAAGTTGTTAAAATAGCTGATTTAAATAAAAGTAATAAATAAATGGGACTTAAATGTTAAATTCTATTCCTTTATCCCAGGGAATTCTAACTTCTAAGGAAAAAGTTTGGGGTCGAACTACCAACCTTCATTGAGAGTATTCTGATGACCAAGCTTGACATCAGTAAAACTAATAAAGAGCTCATCGCTAAAAGTGATAACTAACTCCTTGAAATCAAAAAAATTAATAGCAAAGACTTCACTCTCCTTCGTAAAATTCTCCCATCTTATTTCAAACATATTCACTAAAGTGACACCTTTTTATGCTTAATTTATGCAGTATTAGCTATAAAAAAAGCTGATAATTCTTTAGAATTCTATCTCATTACTGAAAACTTTACTTTTGGGATGGAGAATTCCTTTTGTTATGATTTAGCAGGCACTATTAATAATCGTTTTGGGAAGGTACCCTCTATTGCATTAGATTTGAACTACATTATTGATAGGAACAATGAACCTTTGTTTGTGAGGGAGAACATTTTTTCAAGACTAAAGAAGAGTATTAATTATTTAGCTTCCCAAAATTTGGTAGATTATTCAATAAGGCTATGCTTTGAAACTAATAAAGGTTCCAATTTATAAGGTCGACCTTTTAAGCTTGTTATCAATAACTATCTACACTAATTTATCAGAGTTGAATCGATAGAGAGACTCTTTTTGGGTGATGACCTGAGAATATTAGATGCTAAAAATTATGCCAATAAAATTATGACAGTATTGAAATCCTACCTGACACAAATACCAATTTGATTTTGATAGTTTAATAATTATGAACTTTTCAGATTATCATTTGATGATGATTTTGAGCTACTTTAAAATTTGTATTTTTTTTCTTAAGAATAAACCCATTGTTGCTTCTGCATCTTCCACTGAAGAATGCCATTTTTCCTGGATGCTCTTTCCCAAAAAATTTAAAGATAGTACTTTGAGGGATTGAACTCTATCATTCTATTTATAAAAGGAAAGCTGAGCTATATCTACTTTTTTCTGAATACCAACCCATTGATCTAATCCACACACTTCAAAATCTTTTGATAGGGTATGTCCAATGACTATTTTTCCTTTAAGAAGTCGTTTAACAATATGAATCACTTATTTCCACCTTGGTGCTTTTTTGATATGAGCATAAGTGATACCTGATATATGAGTGAGATAGTCAGTAATTTTTTGTTCTGGTTTAATATAGCTATCATAAAGTACATCACCCCACTAGTTAACTATGGAAATTCTAGCTAGTGTATCAGTTTCAGAGCATTTTACAAATTCACAGTCTACAGCAACAAAATTGCTTTTTTTTTACTGAATTGGATGTTGTTACATTTTATTATTTCTGAATTTCTCCCAGTTGGATATTCCAGATATTTTGTGTTGCTTGTTTGTTGAGTTGTTTTTCTTTTATTGAGGTTATTTTAGTGTTTTTGTTGCTTTGCTCACTGATTTAGCAAGTACTTATTAATACAGTCTTTTATTATTGACTTTTTCATCTTGATAATGAATCTTTGATGCTTAAATAGGATTGGATTTTTTGTTGGGTTGTATTAGATCTTCTTGCTCCTCATTTCCAGAAATATGACCTCCAAATTCATCATACATGGTGTCTGTTAATGGATCAATTTTTGTCTTTTGACTCTTTGATCGCTTTCTCTTTTGAAACATAAGGTTAATTATATCTTAACTTAAAAAATAATAATGACTATAATAACTGAATGAAGAAAATTACTTTTGCCATTATAGGAGCTGGACCAGCTGGTTTCTATACAGCTAAACTTTTATCAAAATTACATTTTGCACCCACTATTCATCTCTATGAAAAATAATTATGTCCTTTTGGTTTAATTCGGTATGGGGTAGCACCTGATCATATTTCTATCAAAAAAACTGAATTAACCTTATCATCAGTCAATTAATATAATAATTTCAGCTATTTTGGTAACCGAGCAATCAATGAGCCAGAAATATCCTAACTTAAATCTCTCTATTCAGGTATTATTTATTCTTTTGGTGCTTCTGGAGATCATTACCCTAGTTGGGTTCCTGTTAAGAGAACTAATATTAAATTTGCTCGTGAATTGGTATATTGGTACAACTATTACCCTCATCTAGAAAATCATTCAATTGATCTCTCTAAAACACAAAATGTTTGTATTATAGGGAATGGTAATGTAGCCATTGATATCACTAGGATTCTTTTAAGGAACACTAGAGAATTAGCTGAAACTTAGATATCACCAAATGCCCTGAAATCTCTTGAGAGAAGCAAGGTTCAGAATGTTACTATTGTTGGGAGAAGGGGTGTGACTCATTCAGCATTTGCCCTAAAAGAAATAAGAGAATTAAATAAATACGGATTGGAAATGTATGCTATTAGATAGGAGCTGGAGAATAGTTTTAACTAAGCTAGTCACTATTAGTATAATGCAATAGGAGTAATGGAATTACGACATATAGGATAATCTAACACATGTAGTTAGGATGAATAAAAGGAAAATATAATTCATCAAAAAATAGTTTAAAATTATAGGGATTGAAGAGTTACCCCATCTTCATAAAACTCCTAATAAAAAAATTATCTTCAGATATCTCCTTAATCCAAAGCAAGTTATCAACAATTCTACCACTCTGGTTTTGAACCGAACTACACTTCAAGGTTAACCCTTTCATCAAGTAGCTTCGGATGTTCCTGATTAGCAACATGCTATCAATTATGATATGCTATTAATCAGCACTGGATTCGAAGTTAAACCTATTTAAAATGAATCTTTTAATGAGAATACTAAATTAATTACCCATTCTAATGGATGTATTTTAAAGAACTAGAAAGTATAATTGGGTCGATATTTGGTTGGATGGTGTAAAAATGGTGCCAAGGGAGTGATTGATCAGACACTACTCAACTGTGAAGAAACAGTTAATAATATCAGAATCCATATTGAAAAACAACTATTAAGACCAAAAGTAGAATATCATATTGGTAATAAATAAACTGTCTCATTCTAGCAATACTTACAAGTCAGGGAAGAAGAACTCAAATTGGGTAATAGATAGAAATTCATTAAAAAGAAACTAAGAACAGCATAAATCAAACAAATATATGGATCATGATAGTATATGATAGTCAAATCATGGCACCTAGGAATTACTCAAAATCAATGATTCCATCCCCATCCAAATCACACTCTAAGAATATCCTGTCTATTTCCTTATCTTAGAGTTTCTAGCCCAATTTCAACAACCCAGCCTTTAAATCTGGTGGAGTTATACAGTTCTTTTTCTCACAATCAAAAAATCTAAACACTTTTTTGAATTCTTCCTATGTTTCCTCATCAACTGATTTTCTCCCAATAATCAGCATGATTTCCTCAGCATCAAACCATTCCTTACTTGACTGTTTAAAGAGTTAATTATTTAATGATTAGATGTCTTCCCGACAAGTACTGATTCCCAATAAGTGCAGAAATTGGAGTAGTTGCTGATAGCTCATGTTGTCACTCCCAATTGAGTGTTAACACTTATATTTTATCAATTAGTTCAGATATTCATGCATTTTTTATGAAGTTAGTAGGTATTTACAATTTTGGAATTCCATTTGTTCTGTATTTTTAAAAAGAGTATTGTATTAAAGCAATATCATATATTCAAATATTAGTCTCATCACATTCACTCTATCACTACTATGAAAGCTCCTACCATAAGTCACATTCAGAGATCTAATTAGCCACTTCAGGGGATTCATCTCATCAACACACCTCTAACCCCCAAGCTCGGGAAAATTACCCACCTTTCATCAAACAAATTAAGAAACTTACAACTAAAAGAACCAAAAATAAACACAAAAATAGGTTAAAAAGTCAATAAAACAGACTTTTTTCAACCAATGATGTAGAAATCATTCTAATGTAGAATACCCAGAATTTATTTCCCATCAGATAAAATTGGAGCCAAAAAAATCAAAGTGTTGCTAGCCTCAAAGAAAACTAACATTATTCTAGACTGAATTCCAACAAATTCTTGACTAATGCCAAAATAATTCAAAATTCAAATTTGAGTTCCAAAAGCACAGACTTAAATGAATACCTGACAGATATAATGTACTCTATGAAGCAGGAAGAACTGATTTATATTCCTAAACCCATAAAAGAGGGTAGTCAGGCAACTTGTTTGTCAAGATGTCAACTCATCAGATGGGTGATGAGAGCAGCAAAGCACTTCAATTTTAAATTGAAACCATCCTATTAGCTATAAACATTATGGACCGCATGTTTGGTCTTTGTAGTTTCCTTTTAAATTGGCTTCCTTTATTAGGTTCAATTAGCCTGTATATAGCTGCTAAGACTGAAGAAGTTATTTTTCCCAAGATGGAAATAATGTCTTCGTATTTTTTAGGAAATACAGTGAATAAACCAGTTCTTCTCGAGCATGAAGCTTAAATTCTCTAAGTCCTAAACTTTAGGTTAACTTTTCCTTCTCCACTTATTTTTATAGGAGTTATATGTCAAATTTGCTCCATTAATGAAAGCTACTAGAGGAAGGCTCATTAAATGATAGAATAACTGATAGAATTAAGCTAGTTTAGTTGTATTAAACCAAGTGTGCTTTCTGCAAGCTGTCTCTATTGCTTACTCCTTGATAATAGAATCCTGTAATTATTCTAGGAAAGTCATGATTCAATCGTGCAGTGCTGTGAGTTACTGACTAGGACCGTACTGAATACACGGCTCAGACAAGTGCCACTTTGATCTTTCAATCAAAATCACTAATTATGAATAAACGGTGTATTTGATTTTATCAATAGATCATGGATAAAATTTATTTACAATATGATCATAGAAGTCATAGAACATATCATAGCTTATCAGTTCTTCTTTTTGGGTTTGATATTGACTGGAACCTTCTTCTTGATGAGTAGATTCTTTTCATTAGTGTTGTCTCTCTCACGGTTATCTCTACCCTCCATACTTCTCTTATTATTGACCTATATTTCAACCTCGTCTCCTGAGTAATCAGAATCCTCAGTATCTCTATATTTAAATACTCAATACTTTTTGTTATTTTCCTCTAGTTTAGCTGTTTTAGAGTAGTTTTCAATCTCTTCCAGTGCTTTTTTGTACTTAGATTGGCTTGGATCATAGTACTAAGCAAGGGATTGGCAAAAAGCATGTGAAATATCCCTATAAATGCTAAGATTAAAGTGATAAAACTCATATTTTCCGAAATCTGATCCACAAAATGATAGCTATAAGGTAAAGCAATTTACTATATTCAACTATTTCCATAGAGCTATCTACATCTAAATCAATATATACCCTAGCAGCTCCTTCTCTGTCCTTCTGAACGGCAAAGCAGCAATCTTTAAAACTAAACACAGGGCAGTTGTTTTTCATTAGGATTGAAAATATTTGTTACCTTTTCGACATATCCTTCCCTGAGCAACCATCTATATTAAAGGTTGTGCTTACATATAAAGATATTCTTTTTCCTGTTATGCCCATGGATATCGCAACAAAAACCTAACTCTCTTTATTATTTGGTTTTCTTGATTAACTACATTGATGCATCAGTTACATTCTTGGTGAAGTAGATAGTTGGGTGCATTTTCTTGGAAGGATCAATCCATTGACGATTTAAATCAGCTCCTGATAAATTACACCTATAGTTTCCAATGACTACTCCATCAATATTCAACATTGGAACTATTTTAAAGACAAAGTTTTCCCTTAAGGTTTTAGCAATGGCATGGTTGCTTACCAGAAAATCAATGATATATTCTATGATGTAGCTACTCATGGTTTAACCAGGATGAACACGTGCAGTCAATATTATAGCCTTTTTTTATTTAACTGGACTATCTCCAATTGTTATATACTCACAACTATTCAATGTAACATAAATTACTTGTTTCCAGATTAGGTTAGACAAAGGAATTTCCTTTGGAAACGATTCCTTTTTACAGGATCAGATTCAATAGATCTGAGATACTTGTTGAGTTGAGTATAGGTGTAGGGATAGCAATGTGCAATATAAACATTGTCATAGTCATCTGAATTAGGAAATGAGTACATTAAAACTTGAGAGTGAATGTTAAATTACTATAAAATCCACCATTTTTTCTCTTTAAGTTAGTAGTATAGTAACAAATATCACTTCCTTATCTATGCCATCCAATTCCTTTATTAGCAGCATTTTTATCTGAATAAATAAGGGGTTTCATTCCAACATTATATAGACTATCTGGTTTAAGAAGGTTAATGATGTTGAATCGATACTATACATTCTTGCGGGTATTGGCAACTGAAAAAAAGTACCATTGTGTATGCCCGTTGGTATTGTAGTCAGTGGACAGAATTAAATTGTATTCAAATTAGCACCTACTGATATAACAATATCTACTTCTGAATTACTCTTCGTAGATTTCCACATTAAAATCTGGATTCAAAAACCAGAATAGTATCTTCTCTGGATTTGGGAATATAATATGGCATTACATCAATTCCATAAGCAGTTGAATCTACATCTTTGGTATAGGGTGATGGTTCTTTGCAGTCATAGACCATTTGGTTGATAAAGGTTTCTGCAAAAACAATTGATTAGACTTATTTTCTGAGTGATTCTTAGAGTATATTTTGTTTAGGGAGGTGTACAGTTTCATAAGCATCATTGGCAGCTGGGAGTTCAGCCTGTCCTGGAAGGAATATATTGTCAGATATGCTAAAGATAGGTTCCTTGGTACCTTTTAAAGATTAATTATTCTTTAGGGTTCCTTGAATTATAATAAACAGTACTTTTTGTAGAGTTTTTTATTGATTCCATAAAAATCTTCATCTTCCGTTGTCTCCATCAATTCAAAATAATATTAATAATGTCCGAATTTAAGCAAATAAATTCATTCCAACACCTTAATGATCAACTTAAAGTCTATAAATACCTAATTTTGGTATTTATAGATGAGAAAATCCTTAGACCTTCACATTCTCTCCTGTCCATTTTCCGCTATCATCCCATTGCTAAAAAATTCTCTGATTATGTCTTTGTAAATATGAAGCCAGATGCTAAACTATATGAACAATTTTCGATTACACAATTCCCCACCATAATCATGCTTGAATATGGAAGAGAGAAATAAATATTTAGATACTTGGGTTCTAATCAAGAAAGATCTATTGAATGTATTTACTTACTATGTGAAAAACTAGGCTTTAAAAGACCAGTTAAAATATTCAAAGCGAAATATAGTCACTGTCCTAAATAACATAAACTTATACCTGTGACCAAGTTCGATGAATTATAACTGTACAAGAAGGGCTGTATGGTTTGTAATGAATGTGGCTTCTATTCACACATAGATATTGATAATCCAGCCCTACACTGTGGCTAATGCTTTTATGATATTTGTAACAACTGTGCCTCTGAGGAAGTGGTTAAAAAATGATAATGATATTCTACTGTGAATTAATTTAGACACATTTTTCATAATACAACTTAAATTAATTGTTAACAATATAAACTTTACCTTAATGAAAATAAAACGGACTATTCCATCAATCTTTACTGATCAAAATAAAGTGGAAGAAATTAGAACTTCTCAAAGGAACTTTAGTATGGGTAGGATTGGCTCACATGAAAAACCACATATTTAAATAATCAATAGCAACAATCATCAATAGCAACATGAATAAGTCATCAAAAATCTACTTAAAAAAAGGAAAAAAATATTCAGTACTACTGAAAAATCTCCTGATCCTACCAAACTCAGCATACAACTCCCAAAAGAAGATCCCAAATCCAAGGAACAACTTGATCCTGGAAGCTCTTAACATATTCTTGGACCAAAAGCTAAGAGTTTTCAAATGGGAAGCAAATAACCAGAATCTGTAGTCACTCAGAAATTCACTGTTAATGAATCTGAGCAATCAATGAAATAAATAAAATTTGGTATTTCTCCTTAACTTACATTCCAAAAATAAATCCCAAGTAGTCAGACATCAGATGTTGTATTGAAGAAATTACATGAAATGGAGTATACCTTACAGAAACTCAAATCAGATATAACTAACCAATCAATTAAACATGAACAGCCAGCTGAATCTAGTCGAAGAAAATTAGGACAACGGAACATAAATATAAATGAAGATTTTAAGGGTAGAGAAAGTAAAAAAATGGAACTAGAGCTTGATAGAGTGAATCGATGTTAGCGTCTAAGGGATTAAAACTAATATTTATACAATGAAATTCTAAAAGATATCAAAGAAGAGTATGGAAATAGTTCTCAAAAATAAAGTATCTATCATTAAGTAAATAAATTTTTAAAAACACCTGAGAGACCATATTCCCAACCCAAACCTAAAGCAGCCATTCTATTCCATGATTATATTGAGGAAACCACTGGTGAAGAAATAACTCATCATATGTATCCAGCAACATCTAATGAAGATTTAGTTTCACCTTTAATGTTGCTTTAGAATCAGCAGAATATTAACATACAGAACCAAAGTGTTCAACTACCTCCAAGTTATCAAAAATAAAGGGTAGAGAGTAGTAGGAGACCATTAGCTAATACTGTAACCTTCAAATATTCCAATAGTTGTAGTCCTATCTGTGTTCGGAAGGATATCATAAGAAAATGACATTTTTTTGAGTAAATAAACTTGATTTAAGATAGTTTAATTATAAACTTTATAACAATTGATTGATTTTAGAGTTAATACTCATCGAATTAACTTACATTAAAACTTATTTGGCTCATACATAAAACCTATATTCATTTCTAACTATTTCACAGGCATTTCAA
>CASCJZ010000119.1:0-15595 GCA_949152475.1 Terebella lapidaria
CCCAACCCCAACCCCAACCCCAACCCCAACCCCAACCCCAACCCCAACCCCAACCCCAACCCCAACCCCTGAATAAATTAGTGAAATTAATAATCATACTGTCATTATTTAGATTTAATTAATCAAATGTCAATGATAATTGTTCAATGAGATTATTTCAATTTCATCTCCCTCGCTGAACATTTCCAGGAAAAAGTACAAACTTTATACCAGCAACTGCTCTGAAAGTTGACTGAACCCCTATTTTTCCTCATTTACATAGTAATTGACCACGTTACTATCATAATCAACTTCTACACTTACTTCATCACCTGCTCCAAAGCTTTTCCCTCCCTTCCTACTTTTCCCATACTCATATATATTCCCTTCGTAGTTGCTATAGCAAACGTTGTGCTTCTTTGTGTGGATTTTATTCTCCTTTTTCATTGAAGCAGTCACTATTCCGAGTCGGAAATTACGCCCACTTTCATTTTTCACAATTTTATAGTTAATCTTAGTCTTCCCATGTCTGGGTATTTCTTGCTCAATAATTAGATCATCCCAACTGTTTTCATGAATTTTTTTGATCCCATTTTCTCTGATTTAATAATTTTTGGTCCACTTAGGATTCAAATCAAAGTTGAATTTGGTCAGAGTTGAAGTAAGCACTATTCCTCTCATACAGAATTTTTTCATTCTTTCAATGATATTTTAGAGTTTTGGTAACTAAATTTTCCAGAGCTTGCTCACTTCAGTTTTGGATGGGATTGCTATTGTTTCTTTGAGATTATCTAGTTTGTTCTTGACAGAAAATATCATTTTACCAGTGATTTCATTCTTCTTGTTTTCTTTCATCAGTTCAAGTAACTCAACTTCTTAAGGATTAAGACCAATGTTTTCTTTCCAAAGTTGAATTTTTTATCTCTCGATAGACAGCCTTTCAATTGCTTCCTCGTATATTTAGATTATTTCACGATGTCCAGCTTCTCCTTCTTCTGTTAGTTTTCCTCTCTTATCTTCAATTTTTCCTATTAAACTATCACAGTAGCAGAATTCACAGTTGAGATGACTGCTTGGAAGACAGTTACAATCATCATTCCTGCATAAAAGAGCAGATTGCAGGCAATTTTCCGCACAACACAGTAATTTTACTTTGTTATTGTTGCAGCACTTGAGATCATAGTCAATTGTAAATCTGGCTTATTCCATTGTAATAATTAAATTTTTGTTTATGATTTAATTATCGTTTGTTCAATGTTCTTGCAGCTTTTTGCTTTAAAGATTGGCGTTAACTCTACTATCTCTTCTTCTCTTGACAATTTTTCATGTACAAATAAAAAATAAGGACCATAAGAAGATAAAATTGGTCCTCAGAGTCACTGTTTTCAAATGTAAATTGTGAAGAGGCAAATGGATTTTAAAGGAGAGATTTACTAAAAAAAGTGGGTATACTAAAAGCAAAAGTTGGTCTAATAGCTAGATTTGCATGGAGTCATTTATGTTTAATAAATTTCTTTAAGTAAAGCACTGTATATTAATTAGTTATATAAAGAATTTGTTGGGTTTACTCTATCAAAGCTTTCAATTGATCTGCCTCTTTATGAGTATTATAGACCTTTGAGATAATGTTAATATTGTTCTGATATTTTCCTAGATAGAGAAATAAACTTCTTGAACTTAATTGAAAAATAAGTGACTATGTTCTCCTAAAAATTATTGGAGTCATATTCAAGGGTATTTCTTGCTATGCAAAGACCAAAACTTCAAAGTATTCTCTGAATTAGCTGGCTTATTATGTCTTATTAGGTAAAACTAACTCGCAGCATTTTTACTAAAGAATGCAGATACATAGAAATTATAGATGATTATTAATCAGTTGGACTAGCAAGAGTGGACATTGAATCTAGCTAGATAATTGTGAGAATAGAAAGAAGTAACAGCCTATTGAATCCAAGATTAGGATATTGATCATGCTTTATCCTGAAATAATATACTGATTGAACAACCCTATTTGATCTTAATAAATCAATAGACAGTGAGATTCATATATTTTTAAGGATAGAGAGTGTATTCTTCTGCACAACTTACAAACTTTAAAAGTGTTAAATAGATCACCATTGTGGATCATTTGTTCTAGAGAAACTTAATTTTATACAACATTCAAGAATCTAATATGAATAAATTAATAGAAAGAATAGGATAATTTTCACGATTGAATCGACATCACGGCTGAATATATTTGGTTACAGCCTTGGTTCCTTCGGAAACAGCGTGCCTTGACAATTCTCCGGGAAGAATGAGTTTAACAGCAGATTGAACTTCCCTGGAAGACAAGGTCCTTCTCTTGTTGAAGCGGACTAGCTTAGATCCTTCTGTGGCAATTCTATCAAATGTGTCATGAATGAAGGAGTTCATAATATTCATGGCTTTTTTGGAAATACCAATATCTGGATGTACTTGCTTGAGGACTTTGTAGATGTAAATTGAAAAGGTCTAGACTCTCCTCCTCCTGGCTTTTTTTTATCCTCTCTTGGCTTTAGCTTTGGTCTCTGGCTTTTTTCCCATTTGGTTAAAGTTCTTTTGATTATTATAGAGGTAATTCAAACATGAGAATTTAAAATGTTTTCAAATCCCTCACTTGTATTTTGTAAATTCTGATTGGCTGAAAAAAAGTGAATTTTGAGCTGGGAATAGTGACCATACAATGGTCTAATGTTGAGGGGGTAGCATGAAAACTGCTAGTGGAGCTCCAGTTAGATCAATTTTTAAAGTAAATTAAATATTATTTCACAAATAGTTGACTTCACTAAATTATATTTATAAGTTAATTCACAACATCGTCATCCAAACTTAGAAATGTATATATGTGCCACCAACTATGATGATAGCTACATGATAACTACATGACAATTTGATGACATATCAACGAAGCAATCAATCTTATTCAGCTAAAAAAACTACTCTAACCCCATTACTTCCAGCAATGCTCTTGATGGACTCAAGGTATCTGATTTGCATTGCGGCTCTACTATTCAAAATATCAGCAGTCTTCCTCATTAGTTTAGCCGATTCAACTTCAGCTGTGGCATTTAATACTTTGGATTCTATTAAATAATTTGAAAGTACCTGCCAGTCGTTTCTATTTTGCAACAGCCGACAAGATATCCTGCAGCTCTTGATTGAGCACAATATCTTTGATGAGAATATTTGTAATTTCTATTCCCCATTATTTAACATGCCTAGCTACGAACTTTCCCAGTTCATAAGTCACTTCATCCCTCTTCTCTAGCAGTTACTGCAGCACATATTGGCCAATTATAGATCGTAAAGTTGCAAAAGTGAGCTCTTTCACTGATCTATCGATATTATCCACAGCATAGTATGTCTTCCGGGCAATTTTCACATGGTAGTACACAGCTGCTTCAATAACTACTTCAATATTGTCTTTAGTGAGTACTTTCTGCTTTTCTAAATTAATAATGTTGGTCTTCATGTCAATTACATGGATGTTGTCAGTGAATGGGTTGAAATACTGCAGCCCTGATCCTACAGTTTTCACATACCTACCAAACCTTTCATATATACCGAAATAACTTTGCTCAATTTGTCTATAAGGGTATTCCACACAGCAACAGCATGGGCAAATAGCCCGACAATTCCCACAACAATCCCCTAATTTATAAATGAATTCTTGGTAAGATCCTCCAAGTTCAAGATTAGCTTCTAAATTTTCAGGCAGTTCCTCCCTTGGGTGCTTGCTTGGTATCTATGAAATCTGATTAAAGTCTAAGTATCCCTTATTTTGTTCTCCATTTTGTCTTGATGGTTGATTAGATTGGTTGTTTATGGACTGTTGTTGCTGCGATTGCTGTCGAAGATTTGCTTGTTGATTGGGTTGATTTCCTTGGTTGCCTTGCCAATTGGGATTTCCCCAAGATGGTTTATCACTCATATTTTAATTTAATAAAGTACCTAATAAAATCTCAATATCAAATCTAGTCAGAAACTGATCCTCCATACTAATGATAAACAATCACCTATAGGTCATTGATGGTTGCCTGATAGTATGAGTTTGCTGGGGCATAAAAGCATTGAGTTTTTGTCGGGCTTTAAGCCACAACTCATTGTTAACCAATTATTTAGGATGTTAGTAAGAATTACAATCTTCTATTTTTGAAGTATATTTAGCTCGGTAGTGAGAGTATTTTGGTTTTACGCTTGCCACTCCCTTATCTGGTTTTGT
Source organism: Terebella lapidaria (assembly GCA_949152475.1). Classification (NCBI taxonomy): domain Eukaryota; kingdom Metazoa; phylum Annelida; class Polychaeta; order Terebellida; family Terebellidae; genus Terebella; species Terebella lapidaria. The sequence continues at coordinate 4,223 of CASCJZ010000119.1, forward strand.
CATCAATTTAGCTTTATTCTCATATTCATTTTTAAGTACTTCATCTCTCGTAAGTTGATGACACTCCATTTAGCCAGAACAAGTTCCCATGGTTCTGGATGAATTAGGTGGATTTGGGTTAAGAACACTTTGGGAACTATGTTTGGTCAGCTGAAAAGAGGCTATATCATTCGACCTGATGCTCAAAGATATTTGCTTTTTGTGTTTGAGGGTATCTAGGAGCTGTTGACATGTTGGTCTATTCTTTGGGTCATACTACAGACACCAGCTTATGATTTTTTTACATTGCTTACTCATACTAGAAGGATAATTAATTCCTTTTTCAAGCATTTACTTAAATGTATCACTCATTTTTCTGCCCTCATCGGGAGTCTTACCTGTGATGCATTCATAGAAGGTGACTCCTAGTGCCCAAATTTATGTTTTCTCATTGTACATGTTCCATTTATAGGTCTAAGGGGACATATAAGATGGAGACCCAACATTATATTACAATTTAGGTTTGTTGAATCCTTAAATTTAGCAATATCCAAAGTCAATAATTTTCGGGTTACCATTGTGGAACATAATATTTGCTGGCTTTAAGTCTCTGTGGACTATTTTTTTAAGTACACAATCTTGATAGCCCATAAGAACATTTTCCATGATCTCTATTGCTTTTATTTCATTGATGGAGCCTACTAATAAGACCAGGATTACCATATTTATGAATCACATCTTTTAAAGTGCCTCCGTTACAGTATTCAGTAACTATATAGCAGCAGCTATTCTCCTCAAGGGAGAGGACTCCTCTTAGAATGTATGGATTCCTCAGTAGCATTAGGGAATTTTTTTCCATTTTCAAGAGATACTTTGAGACTTCATTATCAATAGTTTTTAAATCGATGACTTTAATCGCCACTGTGGTGTTTGTAGATATTTCTAATCCTACAGCTTTAAATGGTGATACCTTTGTAGACAGTTCCAGTAGAGCCACTCCCCAACTTGGTGGAGTAGTCAAGAAGATAGTCTTGAAGGATGAAAAAAGGTTATTCTCTATTTGATAGAAGTTGTGAATTCCACATTGATCCAGGTTCTTTAAGAATCGAATATAAGAATTTAAATTTATTAGAAGTCCATTCAATGAGAAAATAAGATCGATAATGATAGAACATCAGTAACAGAGAAAACTATCAAAATGAATATGTATGTATAATGTAAAAATATATATGTTGATTCGTAAACTTGGCTATTTTGTCAGAAAACTAAAAAATATACAGTCAGAGGAATGGATTGAGAAAGGAAGTGTTACTTCTCAATTTCAATAAGCTCACCTTTCAGATCTTAACATTCACTACTACAAATAAATCAAGGGCAACCTTAGAACTGACCTCATCTCCAAACCCTAGCCAATATCGCCATTGATGGACAGTATCAAAGTACCCAATCCAAAAATTCATAACAAAGTCTATAGATGGTGCAGTTGTGGACTCAGCAAGAAGCAACCTTTTTGTGACAATAGCCACAAAGGAACTGCTTTTCAACCGTTTAAATTTTCAATTGAAGAACCAATCAAAGAAATATAGTTATGTGGATGTAAACTTACTTCAAATAAACCATTTTGCGATAAAAAATCTTGCAAAAGTCCTCATTCTTAGTCCATAATGAAGCCGAATTAACCCCTTGATCGAGCATGAGGATTATTTATTATTGAAAATATGAAGAAAGAATATCAACTACTCTGCCAATGTTTGTAAACAATGTATGTGGTCAGAAGTCTTCCTTGTTGCTAATGGTCGATTCAAACCTTAAAATAATTGTATGTATTGTACTTTTATTTATTCTTTTAAGGTTAAAAATGTAGAGTGTGAATCATCCATTGTCTGAAGTCTTTCATAGCATTACTCCTTTCTTAGTTGAAAAGAGCTCATTTTCGGAGGAATAACCAGTAGATTCCTAGACCTATTTCTAAGCATTATAGTCATTTGAAATTCTTGTCGTAGGAGCGGGAGGACTCGGATGCTAGTTGGTGAAAAATTTAGCTCTAAGTGGGATAAGAAACATTCACTTAGTTGACATGGATACTATTGATCTGACTAACTTGAACCGACAATTTTTATTTCGGTCATCAGATATTGGCAAATATAAAGCAGATGTGGTCGCAGAATTTGTGATGAAAAGATGTCCTGGTATTAAGATTAAAACATATAAGTAAAGAGTCCAGAAATTCAATATCCAGTTTTATGAAAAATTTAGCTTTATAGTAGGTGGGCTGGATAATGTTGAAGCAAGAAGATACTTGAATAATATGGCTTTCCTCATTAATAAAGACTCTAAAACTACAATTTGCTACTACATTGATGGATCAACTGAAAAGCTAGGTGGCCAAGCACTTGTAATAGAACCTTTTAAAACATCTTGTTACAACTGCAGTCGAGAAGGTCTATCTGAAAAACAAACCAAGGCCAACTATTGTACTATTGCCAGCACCCCAAGAACTCCAGAACATTGTATCCAGTACATAATTGAACTAAAATGGGAAGAAAACTTTCAGTAAAGAGCCATGGATACAGATAACCTTGAAGACATGAAATGGGTGTACGAGAAATCCTTAGAAAGGGCAAAATAGTATAATATTGAGGGAGTAACTTAAATGCTGACAATGGGAGTTGCAAAGAATATTATTCCAGCTGTAGCAAGCACCAATGCCTTAATTGCTGCAGTTTGTACCAGCTAAGTCTTAAAATTATTAAATAACTGTCATCCAAAAGTATCCATGTCTCTTATTAAGCTTAATAACTACTTTGTTTATTTTGGAGCAACTACTATTGGGGGCAACACGATGGCGCTATCTAAGGTAGCAGGTTGTGATACATGCAATATGAGAGCTAATAGGTTGGATGACTTATAAATTATTCTCCCCTCCACTGCTAAGTTGAGTTAAGTCTTGTCAGCAGTAGAAAACAAATATCCAGAGGTAAAAAATCCCTTCATCAATACTAAAGATAAGCTAATTGGTAATCCAGGGGACCAATAGAAATATGCTGAAAGGTTATAGACAACACTCTCGAAACTGCAGAAGGATGATATTCTAAAGATTGCTTGTCCTTCAGTAATATTTATGAATGATAAGTACCTAAAATCTGAATTGAAAGTTATCCTCACTATCAATGATTGAAATTTCATATAAAGGCTGATCTGATTTGATAATGTAGTGTATATGAGAGTTCGAACATTTAAGCAAGTTTTAAAGCAATTCTTTCATTTGTTAGCTTCCTGAATCACCAGTATTCAGTCCAACGTGGTTTTATTGAATGCGAAACCAGTTGTAGAATTATTGTTTACTTTTATTTATTAATTTGCTTCAGGCTGGAAAGTTCATCAGAATTTACACTTTTATATTCGATTATATAGTAGTTTATATGTTTGCAGCACCCAGTGCTAATGAAGACTTTGAGATCCTTCTCATCCTTGACACAAAAAATTGGAAATAAAAAATGTAAATTTACGATGAACTCATCACCAGAATCAGCCAGGATGAAAACATGCACACCATTGAGATTTGCTTCCTGAAGATGCTGGAAGAAAAAAACATCAATGTCCTCAGCAAAATAGTTAAGCTAATTTATATTCATATCAAAAAGTTTGGAATTATCCACCTTAATTTGGCCGAATTGACATCAATTTTACTTAATTTTTCTTCGGTTTTTTACTTCCCCATAAAAGAAAGCATTCTTGAGCTCTTCCACAGGCAAATTAACTCAGCTTAACGCTGGTAAATTTTAGAGTCAATCAGTAAATCTCTTGAGTGTGGGAAATCAAAGTTTATTCTAACATCCCTCCAAATATATATCCAACTATTATAAGATTACTCTATTAAGGAGCTATTTAATCTCTAACTTCTGACTAAATCACTTACTAAGTTGTCATACGCTGATGCTCCTGAAATCGTAGAGACTGTTGTCCACTTGTTTGAAAGTCTCTATGAAAAAGTTGGGTATAACAGTATTTTACATGCCCGGAAAATAGGATTGCCTATCCTGCTCCTATAAGCTTTGATCAGCAAGTGCAACTAAATCGATACTGAAAATAAAACATTCTAACCCTTTGAAATAGACTATACCCTGACCATACAATCTCCATATTGGCTACTGGAGTATTCATTTTTGCCTGTTAAAGTCTTAAATCGTTCCTTAAAAATGTGCATCTAGTTTTCCCAAGATGAACGAATAAGTCTGAAAACATGTCATTTATAATCCTTCCTAGTTCTGTCCCGGAGGAAAAATAATACCACCAATAAGTTTTTATTTGATATTCTTCAAAGGAACTGTAGCCGTGAACTATTGGAGCAGAATTCTCAACTTTTATTTAATCTGCTATTTGAACTTTTAAGTGACAAGAGAGTTGTGAAGAAGCTGGAAGAAGATTCTAGTAGCAGAATATTCCTTTAGTGCATAAGATTTGAGTACCTGCTTGAAAAAATCACCCAAAGTGGGAACCAAGAAGGCTATCATCGATTGTTGATAGTTTTTAGCAGAGCAGCACCTCAGTTCACCTCAGACCAAAAAATCCATTTTTTTGAATAAATGAGCTCAGTAGCCCATTTAAGTACTGTGTATAAAGTGAAGCTGGAGAAATTAAAAAAGGAACATGAATATTGTATTAAGAATTGATTTCCTATTTGACTGGAAAATTATTGATAAGTATAAAACAGTTAAATCATTGACTTCCACTTCCTTAAAATTAATTTTTAATTGGATGAATTTTTTTGGAAAAAATACCTCACTTTTGTGGACTCTGACAAACGATTCACCTTTTGACTATATAAATCCAGAAATTCATGTGGCTACTTATTTGTAACAAAAATACACTTCAGCAGATGAGCTGATTAAATTCTCTTCAGAAGGAAACTATTGGCTTCAAAGAATTAAAGCTTATTTATTCTTTGATAATTAGAAATGAATAATCATGTTACTGTTGTTCACTAACCATTCAATTGATCTGAGTCACCTTCGATATCCATTGATTGGCTATTCGATTCCTCCCATTTAACTGTTTTCTTGTCCTATAGAATATCACCATTAGATATTAGAGTGAACTTTTATGGGATTCTACCTTACTTCTTCTTTCTTTCAATCAGTGAGAGAATAAAATCATCTTGAACCAATTTGTTACAGTGTTGTCCACAAATAGGACATTTGATTATGGCTTATTTTTTTTCTTCATGCCTCTTCAAAAAAGTTTTCAGGTCGAAGACACTTGGATGTAGACACTGTTTTCCTCGTACTGGGATTTTAATCGGCTTCCTGCTTTAGATATCAATCAAGTCGACTGATACTTAAGCGAAAGAGTCTTTATTTTTAATTAATTAGTTCATGATGAAGGATTTATCAACATGCTGGTCCCTATTTTTATTTAAATTGGTCATAATTTCAGGAATTGAATGAGCTTCAAGCAAGAACACTCCAAAAAAAAAGAGCTGGCTAGGTGTCCGGTTTGAGAGAACAGTATTTTTGGTAATAGTGATTTCCATTGGAATATCCTCCTCAAATTTTTGAAAGGCTTAATTTTGTAATTTGATTGATAATATTTTCTATCCAGAAGTCTCTGGTAATAATTGTTTTTTGAAATCATCACAAAAGACATTGGTCCCATCAATTTTAATGAACTTTATATGAACTTAGAGATTCAAGGCTGTTGTAGCTAATTATTATTGGTATTCTTTTTTCATGTTAAAACTCCATTTATTCTAGCTACCAGAGCGAGATACAAACCAACCCTTATGTAGGCATTTTATAGCCCTGAAAAATATTGAAGAATTTTCTAAAGTGCAAGAGGGACATAGCACTTTTTTCTTTTGTGAAGAAGACTCCTATAATTTTAAACATTTATAATGAAAACAATCCTCACATTTACTACAGGAAAAATAGGACTGCTAATTATCCAAGAGAGATAAGCCCTCACAATTACAACTTTTAAATTTTGGATTGTTATTCTGGCTAATTTCAGGAGGGAAAGCAAATTCTCCTGGAAAGCTGGAGGAGAGATACTGTGGTGGAGGAAACTCTGCAAAGGTATTAAATTCTGGTCTGTCTCCAGGTTTACTAAAAGGTAATCCTCCAGGAGCTTTCACAATCATATTGGGTGGGAGTTAGTCATTGACCTTCGGTGTTCTAAGGTTATTACTTTCTCTTTCTGGAAAGTTGAATGATGGGTTGATTGGTTTTGGTCCCATAGTTGATTGTTGCATTCTTAATTGCTATTCCTCAAAGGTGTTAAATGCTGAGAAATTAGAGTTGCATCTATTAGGTGGGATGCTTTGATTATTAAGGAAATTTGATGAGCCAAATGGTCGTCCTGGTGGGTAATTAGATTAAATAATCTGTTGATTTTGGGAAGGATGTTTTGATTCTTGTAAAGGCGGAGGAATAAATTGCTCATTCATGGCCCACTGATTGTCAAAGGGGTAACCAGACTATTTTTCCCGAGAATCCATCATTGGCTCTCCCCAATAACCATCTACAAATTGATTTCTTCTCATTTAATTGTAGATTGGTTGGGGATGATAATTACTCTGACAAAATTTGGGATCTCTATGCATCATGAAGGGTGGTATTGTCGGAATTTCCATGTAGTTAAGGGGACATATGGGCAAAGTACGATATATATCTAATAAGTTGAGATGGAATGACTCAGCTTCGAAGGAATTACTGAATGATGGCATGAGTGCCTCTGCCTCTTTTTCCATTTTGGGTTATTTGGCACTGCTAGGATCCAGGGAGGTTTAGAATTTCTTCCAAATACACTTTAATATTTAGCTGAGCTTATGCTTAATTTAGTTTGAGTAGGGATTAAACTTAGGGAGGGAAAAATAATCTAAAAAGTTTGCCCTTGATATCAGACAAAATTACTTTTCATTGAGGAGGGTATCCTTGATTTTCTTTTTAATTAGCTTCATCAACATCAAAGTATCGCCTTGATACTATAAATCAAACATGCGGCCAATCTCGATCATATTTGGAGTATCTAGCTGATCAAGCATTGGTTCCTCATTGCATTTTTTTTCTAGGATCACCTCCATAGATCGTAGCTGCTCTGCTCTACAACTCATCAAATAAAAATATTTCAATTATACAATTATTATCAATTTATACTGATCCTTATGTTATCCAAGATATCTCGAATTTCATGTTACAGCACTAACTATTTAGGAGTGGCTGGAATTTGGTTTTTTCGTGCAATAATCAGCAAACTCCTGAATTTTCTATCATTATAGTCAATTTATAAGAGTAGTAGTTTTTGAAAACAGTTGAACCATTAAGTTAATTGTCCTCTAAATATAGTTCCATGCTTATCTATGGAGGAAATTGGTGTAGCAGTTCTTAGCTGTCAACTCTTAGAAAATTATATTATTTCTTCAATTCAGCAGATATCTGCTTTCCCTAAAACCGCTTGAATTTAAATGATTCTACGATATTAACGATTTCAACAATTACAGACAACTATAGTGCTTATAATAAGCATATATATAAAATTATACAACTATGTAGAAACTACAAGATAAGAATTCCAGTAAACCCTGTAATTTACCCAAGTTGGAACTGGAGAAAACTACTACTGAGGATGAATAAAAGGTATTTAATAACTTATAGCTAGCGCTACAGACTGAAGAAGAAACTGTGTTCCCAAAATGTAGAAGGATTTCGGGAATTAGATATTGATGAGTTTGACCTTAATGTGACTTAGAATTTTGAGGAACTTGAATATATCGATGATGCTGTAACTCCCCTGATCTACTGTGCCCACCACTCACTAAAAGAAATCTTGAAATGTTTGTTAAAAAACAAGATGGTGGATGTTGACCTATAAACCTCTATGAATAAGCAAACTCCTTTATTAGTAGCATGCATGTGTAGAAATTATGAAATTGTACGATTATTGTTGTTAGCAGGGGCTGAAGTAAATAAACCCAATGCTATTAATCAACATCCTCTAACAGTAGCATTATTTCAGTTGGTTGAAGAGCCACCATCTTTTGAAAATAAAAAAATCTGCTTTAGAATAGCATAAATGCTCATCAAACACGGAGCTGATCAGAACTGGATTATTGATAAGAAAAAAGGCTACTCATTGTTACACTACTTTTGCAGTGCTAAACACAAACTAAACCAAGCGCAACTTAAACTTAATTATGAAATGGTTAAATTTCTCATTGACCATGGTGCAAATCGATTTCAAAGGTCCTTATCAGATTAAAAACCAGAAGATCTCCTTAAAAACCACCCAAACTAAGCGAACATTCAGTAACTATTCAAAACTAACCTTTTTTGATAATTTTTACATTTGATTTTATGTTTGATTCTATCATTCAGTAGAATTTCTATTAAGAGATATGATAGTGCAAGGTAATGAGTGGGAATTGGGAAGTCTGGTTCAAAGATATGCTGAGATTTTGTTGGTGCTACAAGATAACGATTGTTCGCTGAGAAAGTTGGAGATTAGACCTGATAATGTAGTTAAGGTTCTTATGCACAATTCAGTTTGCTTGGAACAAGTAAGTTGTATTTTGGAGGAATAAAAGCAGAAAGTAATTCTGTTTTCTCAGGAGCAGAAAGCCAAGCTAGAAAGGCAGAATCAATCACTAATCCAAATATGCCAAAGCATGATGAAAAATCTACAGAGATGGGTGGAAATTTATTTCATGAAACAGGTTGGAAGAACCAGGGAATAAACATGGAAACAAAACCATGGGTAATGCCAAGTCAGCCAGAGCAATCTGTAGGAAAAAAAAATTCAGAAAATGATGGTAGAATTGACTAATGAAGCGAGACTCATTGAAAAAAAGTTCATAGCTGAGGAAGATGAAGAAGAAGATTATATTAGGGATCAAAAAGAAAAATAAATTATTGAACAGCAACTATCAGGCTACATCAAAGAGCAACATTCTATTTATGGGCATAAATCACAGGCTAATCATTATATTTCCCATATAATTGAGCAGGATGAGGATAGAATGGCTGAGCTAAATTAGAGCCTGAAGCAGCCAGACCCTAAATACAAAAAAGCAGATTATAACGGCAAATTTATCAATAAATTTATAGATGATTTTACCAGTAATTTGAAACAGAATGTCTCAATCAACTATAAAAAGAAACTAGAAGAAATTATGCAACAGGCTCAAAAAGCAATGGCTGACGAACTACTAGAGGAATCTCACATGGAAAAAAAACAACTAGAACTCAAGTACCTTATGACTCAAACAGAAACAGAAGAGACCAATACGGAAGTCAACAAACTCAAACAGGAAAACTAATCGCTAAGAGGCAAGTTATCCAATAGCATCAAAGACAGAAATAATCAATGCAGAAAGAAATTAAATCAGTGCAAATGCATAAAAAGTCACTAACTAAATTGAAACAACTCCCATTTAGGGCTGAAGAACAGGAGGAAAATTCAACTAATTTAGTACATCTTCTCAATAGCAAAGAGGAAGGAACACAAACAGAGGAGTCGTTGAGTTAGCTATTAGGGCTGAAAGAGTTGAAAAAAAAGCCTAAAAATATTAAATTAAGGAAAGGTAGCAATGTAAAAGAAAGAATTATTCGGACAGACCATCAAGAAAACCAAGAAGAATAGTTTGTTTCCAGCAATAAGCTGCCAGATAAAACCAAGGAAAGTGTTCCTGATGTGCTAGTCAAGGACAATAAAACTACCAACAGGAGCTATCAACGCATATCCAAAGACAGACAACTCAATACCCGTCCAAGTCATCATATTAGGCAACATTAAGTGTAGTAAGCAAAAGGTTTTACTGAGGTCGGGGCCTTACGGCACCCTCCCTGAGATGAATATTTAAACAGATTAGATTTAATGAGATCATGGTGTGAGTTATTTTCGTCAGATCTTGTTAGCACTGAGATTGATGTAGTCGCGAAACTATGATAACTTGGCATGCACCCTTTTCTGTTAACCTTTTCTTCATTGAGAAATTAAAGATGGTTACATAGTTAATATGATTTTATCAATAATTTATCAATATTGATAAAGATCAATTGAATAATCTTAATTCAAATTCTTAGTCTTTTCTTTTCACGTTGATGTTGAACTCTTAATACTCTGTCAAAAAGTCCATTCCGAGAAGATTGACATTGTTAAAAGCATGAGATGGATTTGGATCTGTTGGGTTCGGATTTGACAGATGAATATGAATTAGCCTCCCGCCTATTTGATATAACTGCCTTGGAAATATTATTTCAGTCGAAAATGGCCTTTGATGGATAGCACATAAAGCTCGATGAGTTAAAGTTGTATGAGGAGATACTGTGTCGAGCAGAAAGTGGACATTAACGAATTTCTTAATTTTTGGATGCATTGTTGGAATTGAGACAAATAGTCGATGAAGATTCCCAATCATTGCTCCTTTGTATTAGAGTTTGTTCTTGATTTTCTCTTCATTCTATTCGCATTTTGTTAAATAGTTGACATTCAGCCGAGGCGAAACATCATTATCAAGACATTATTCAGGGACATCATTAATCAAGGAGTCAATCAAAGGACCATCGTTGACAAGAATTGATCTAAGATATATAATATCATACTTCTTCCAGTTACTACTATTAGACGACAATCTAAGGAGTCTCAGCATTGATTATTATTACATTATATAAAAAAATAACTGACCACGACGACGACGACTCGACTCGACCACCTGACCCCCCTTTTTTATTTCATTTTTGAATAGATCTACTTGAGTATATAAATTAAAAAATATAATAAAAACCCTCACCCCCTTCCATCAGTATCAAAAATGAAAAATAATTTTTTTGACCATTTTTTATATCTCATAGATGATGCATGGGATCACTATTTTGACGATGTTTTTAATAAGTAAGTTGGGGTGGTAGAGTTTAATAATGCAATCAGAATTGAGCTGAGGTTTCTGGAAGTATGACTTTTTGACAATTTTTTTTTTATTTTTTACATTTTCATATGTCGACTGAATTTTCCCAGATGTTTGAATATTATCAGTGGAAAGATCTCGATGGGATACATTAAAATATACAATAAAAAGTGGGGGTCGACGGTGACTTTTCTGGGACTTTTTTAAAAATGAATTTTTTTTTGTTAACCATATTGTGACCAAGTAGTATACTTGAGGGGTCTATGGTTATTATATGTCTATACTACTTTTATGAGATCTATTAAAATATGAAATAAAAAGTAGGGGTCACTTATTATCAAGTTGGTTTTTTTTGGTACCATAAAATTTTGGGTCACATATCTCTTATAAAGTACCAAGCACCCTTATACTTTTCTTTTATATTTTAATAGTACTTGAGGAGTATTGTTAATATAGATCATAAAAATATCGGGTTAACTTTGATCATCATAAAA